>JAHWFO010089087.1:180400-203026 GCA_023313115.1 Rhysida immarginata
ACTCGTTACCAAACAAAATCGGAATGCCAAGAACGAAGTACAATTGATACGAAATTTGGTAGATCGAGTGTACATACGATCCAAAATTTCCCCGATATTTTAATTTCCACCGTCCCCGTCAAAGTAATCTCCTTGGGCATCTATACATCGTTGTTCCCACTTCAGGAAGCACTCCTGGAAATTCCCAGGTTGGAGCAGAATTTAACATCTGGTGCGATTCCGCTTGGATCACTTCAATGGAGTCAAATCGCTGCCCTTTTAACCGCAATTTCAATTTTCGGAAGCGGTAGAAATCGCAGGGTGCCAGGGGACAGCGGCCATTTTGTTTTTATTGAGGAAGTCCCTCACAGCGAGCGATTTTGTGCGCCGGAGCATTGTCGTGATGGAACAGCCAGTCTTTCTTCTTCCACATTTCTGGCCTTTTGCGCCTCACGTTTTCCCCTCAATCGGCTCAAAACGTCCCGTATGACAGTCCAAGGCGATCACAAACATCGTGGATGATCTGATTTCGGATCACGTCACGCACTTTCATGATCATTTCCAGAGTTGTGTTTGTTGACGGTCGACCCGATTGCTGGTCGTCTTCCACAGACTCCCGACCATCTCTGAAAGACTTAAACCACCCAAATGGTTGGGTTTGGTCTAAAGCTTGTTCACCAAAAGCCTCCTTCAACAGTATCTGGGTTTCAGCTGCAGTTTTCTTCAGCTTTAATATCAAGAATCGCAAAATGACCAACACAAAGAGTGACAAAAATAGCTCAAACACAAAGTCACGTGGGCATAGGGTGACACCGCTAAGCACAATTACAGCTGAGACGGTTTAATTACAGCTCAGCGCTTCCGCTACTTTCCTATACCTTCCTCGGGAGGACTGATTTCTTGTTAATAAAAATTGCTTCAGATATCTCAAGAGAAAAGCTACTATCATTGTTGACTATGCCAAGCAAAGCTAAACTAGAAAAGCTATCACCCCCCATTCCTTGAATGAACTGCCTCGGCCGACTGTACATTCGTATTAAATGCACTATTTTTCATTTGTTTCCGTACGTAAAGTCATCAATGATTTCCTCCCGAATTGTAATCAGCGTTCTAACTTCCTCGTGCTTTAGTCTTCTTTTCTTTTTATTGAAGTATCCATAACAGATGTTGAAGCGAGTGATGATGCCATGTTCATTAAACTTACTATGAAAGGAATAGCGGGTACCCAAGATGCAACGTCGAACTAGCTCAACGCTCTAAGCTAGTGTAAGAAATTGGCCTGGCTAAGCTAGCTTATGATAGGTCAGGTTTGTTCGCACTACAATAGTTAAGCTAGCTATTCTAAGCACGTTAAGCTAGTTTAACTTGGTAGTGCAGACGGGGTATTAGAGTTTAACTGTTGTCGTATTGGTGATGGTAGCATTATAGGGAAAAATGGTTCGAAGGATATTTGGAAATCATAATAAGGATTTCAAATTTGTAGCGACGTGTAACTCGATAATCACTGCTATAATGAATTCCTGCTGAATGACCTTTTTAGATATAAAGCATTAGATGGTTCTGTTAGGTTAGGTTAGGTAGATAGCAGCTGCAAATTCGGGTAATTGAAGTAGTTTTAATTAATTTGAATGCAGTTCGCATGATTTGATTACACTAGTCATCACACATTTTCTAATTAAGACCACGCATAGTGTTCTTAGTAGCAATTTGTATGTAGAATCCGAATCTGCTTTTAGATTTTTTTTCTATCATGTCACGTTTCCAAATTATGCACTTCGAGACTTCTACGTTAAAGTAATGGGTCTGAAGAAAGGCGTCTGCAATGTTAAACTATCCATGTTTTGGGGCCACAAGGAAATTTATCAGACCACTAACACTGAATAATTTTAAAATGTTTCATTGGAAAAAAAAAAAAAATCTGTGCATGCTAGAGAAATTTCGAAATTATATTCGTAATAAGCAGAAAATGCTATCAAAAATCACCCACTTGCTTCTGGTTAAAAGAAAAATCTTAAATTTTGTTAGCCATTAAAGCCATTGATTATGGTATCAGTTTGACTATTGAATTGGAGCGTGACTCAAAAATGAAGCCTAAAATTTTTATTGATGAGGGTCTAGGTGCATTTTTTTTTGATATAATGACTGATTTGAATTTGTCTTGACTAAGTTTCATTCCTCGCTGTTTGTACCATGCTACTAGCCACTTTAAGTTTGTTCAATTTGCTTGTCTAACCTCTTTGCGGTCAAAGATTTTAAATAGGATAGACACTGTCGTCTACATCAGCGCTTCTCAAACTTTTTTAAACAAGTACCACTTCCGTGAGGATCAGTAAACTGAAGTACCACTGCCAATGATCCGCTTCACAGAAAAAGTAACTGTAATCACTATAAATGGACCACACGAGTACCACTTGGCAAGGCGTACCATAATTTGAGAAGCGCTGGTCTACATAACTTCATATGCATAGGTTGAATACATATTGATAGATAGATGAGATGGTGACAGTATATAATAATGGGCCTAGACCTGACCCAAAGATGCCAATCGAGGGTCAACTATGGATGTATTCTTTCTCCGCTTCATCTGCAGACACATGGTGTCGACCTGATTGTCTTATCGATTGATTCCCAAGCAATTTACTGCTACCTATTGTATGGTGTCATTCCATGGGAACGCGTGCTCGTAGTGCATCATTAAGTAACTTTTCCTAGTAGTTCTAGCGGTACGCTGTGTATAACTATGGTCATTCGTCTGTTACTTATTTATACAGTCTAGAATATTCCCATGGTTCTGATTCCAAGTCTCCACTACCACAATTATTGGATCTTTCTCAAACTGCAGAAAAGTGGTGATTGTTGCCCATATCGTTATCCATGACTTGTACTTATGACTGCAGTTAACTATAGATACAGTTTAGTACGATTTAACCAAGATGTTTATGGTGTAATGCTTAACATGTTCGTACATTGTGTTGAGTGAAAATTAATGAAGTTATTTAAAATTTACTTCCAAATTAATTGATGGACTCATTAATTTGTAATTGACACGATGGGATTTGTAACGTTTGTCATTGTGTGAAAGGGTTTTTATCTGGTGCATTCATCTCGATTAATATGTTCATAAATGTTCGATTCCATCAGATTGCGTGCACATTCATCTACTGGGATTCTCCGCATATATGTTTATATAATGGCAATCGATATGTTTAGTTGAAGCCAATCCTATTAGGAACGGAACAAGGATTTACGAATAATCTTTCTCGGAGGTCCCTCGTGGATCAGAGTAAAATGTAATTTAACTGAAATCCATCGAAAGAAAGAGAACCTTTTATTCGTTGTCTTGGTGCGTGCCCATTAGAGTGTGTTCATAGGATTTGTCTTTAGTTGTCCTGCTTACTTAATACAGGTCGATATAATGTGTTTAAATGCTTAATGTATAAGGTCGCTTTGCTTTTTAAAGTAGGTTTGCTTTAAAGTCGCATTTGCTTAAAAGCGTTATAACCTATTAACGAGCAATTTACAAACAGTAAAACGTTGAATGTTGCATCGTAAATAAATTTATTGAATTAAAGTTCGCAAAAACGCAACTGCGTTTAAGAACAATGTCCATAGCCGGGGATTTGGGATCTCGAAAGACGTGCCTTTGGAATCTTGGGTGTACAGCTGTTTTCGTGCCAGTTCTCACTGTCTTTCTCCTTGTTGACGGATGAAAAATATTTAAAAAAGGAATTAAAAAATTGAAATGATTGTGAGCACATACAGAAGTTTGATTCAGTCTCATGTAAACGATTGATAATGTGAAATTTTTACGGGGAAAATCTGAAAAGATTTCATGAATCCATGCACTTCGGGAAACAGATTCTATCCAGGCAGCGTTGATCATACTGACTTCCTAAACTTGTTGAATGCTTTCTGTCCAGTAAATCATCCAGTTGTTACTACTAAGTCTTACATTGTTAGCCTACATACGAGGTGCTACCCAAAATTTCCCGAAATTGTTTTATTCCTACTGAACCGTTAGAGATACGAAGTTTTGCCGATATAATTGCTAGGGGTCGGCAATTGTACTACGTTCGAGAAAATCAATTTTTCGATTTAAAAAATTGGGGAGGGGGTGGTTAAAAAGTGAGATAAAAGGGTAAAAATAGTTGATCTCAGGGCTTCCGCTTTCCTATACCTTCCTCGGGAGGATTAACTTCTTGTTCATTAATGCAATGATGAAAGACTTTTGGTGAATAATTGTAATAAATAAATGAAAATAACTTAAATAAATAAATATACATACCGAAGTATACATTTATTTATTTTTTATTATTAAACAATTATTCACAAGGAGTCTATCATCATTGCATTAACAAACAAGCAGTAAATTACTCCTAATAATAAAAAAAATAATAAAATTTCAATTAATTATTATTCTAAGAAGTTCACAAGGATTAGTTACATTCCATGTCACTAATCACTAAAAAAAAAGAAAAAAAAGCTATCTTTTAGTTATATAATCCTTTATAATCGGTATTATCACCTGAAAGTCAGGCTTGAGAGGGGATAGTGCGAACACCCTAGCCTAGAATTGTAAGGCTTTGTAGTGCGGACGGGGTATAAGATTCAAGAAAACTATTCCATTATCAACAATTACGAAATATGATATCACTGAGCAAATGGATTAAGATTAAACCTATCTGATAAATTACATTTAAACCCTAAACTCTTCATAAATGTAATCCTGAATTATATAATTATTGTTACTGAAATAGTCTCAATTATTTACCATATCTCATTTTTTAATTTACTTTATTCCATCTGGAATGCGACCAAATAAATAAATAAAATAAAATAAATTTCTTCATCCCCATGCACAATTACATGGGACTCTACTGCGAATTGACTTTGGTTGTTTTCCAAGAAACAATGACTTCTCGCCAGTATGTAAAATACATGTATCGTAAAGCCTGTCCTCAAACGTATTTTCCACTACGACAATGCAAACCACACCGTATAAGCCTCCTTTTCCAAAGAGCATGTTTGAGTTGCCCTGGAAGTCGTTTGCAATCCTAGAAATACTCAAAAACTGACAACACGAGAGAGAGAAATCTCAAGATGACTTTCGCGTTCTTTCTACTTCAATACCATCAAGAATACAAAAATGTATTCATGCTAAACTTGATGGTTTTTCATGGCTGTATCTCTTCCAGAATGTTTGGTAAACGTAAAAAACACGGCTTTTTGGTGCAGCACTAGAATAGATGAGAGGATTCTCAAAAAAAAAAAAAAAAAACACAAAAAAAACCCACTGAAACAGAACTCAAAAAACCCTCTCGGCTGCTCATTGTTTCCTTTTCATACAGTTACCTGTCGTTCGCTGTCTACATTCTCAGTACAATGGATACAATACAAAGCGAATAGGTTTTCAAAAGATCTATAATGGAATCGTTGTTTTTGAAATCCTTAATGGAACCAGTCGACCTCAAAATGCTTCATCCTTTCAAAAATGTCAAGTAAAAATCAATGAAAAAGACCCAGAAAAATTTCTATTCCGTATCATACAGTCTTTGACAAAAAAAGAAAAAAAAAAACGATCGTAACCACTCTTCACATATAAACACCTTTTGTCCAGATATACAAATGATCAAAATTTCAGATATGTCCATTTTAACTGAGGGGAGTATGAAAAACATTCATTAAGCCGCTCTTAAAATCAATAGGCGTCGTGCCCCATCAAAATTTTAAACAAAAAAATGGCTAGCTTCCTTTCGCGGGACTTTTCAGGAAGATGTAAGTACATGCCTCTCGATGGATTGTCTCAGAGCTTGCAACACGCTGTCTCGGACATTTGTATGAGATGGGGCTTCGCAAGCGAACAACACTGAATGTCGACGAATTTGTCTGACAATTGGAGGAAAGGATTGATTACTACAAATAAAACAGGGAAGAGAAACACTTTTGCACATAAAGTTACTAAAGGGTGGCGCATAATTAATTATTTTCTAATATTTTCTTTTACTTGCGCCACTCAAAAATAAATTACCATTAGCTTTCATTCCCACAGAGTTTACAATCGAGTTTCATTCGTTTACAATCCGTGATGGGGCCTTCTGGCATTTTTAACTCAATCACATAATGTTCCAAATAGTCCGATACAAATGAAAGGATTCGTCTTCTCGACAGCAATCGAATCTCACTGCTAAGATATCCCTCACAACAGCATCCAGCAACTTTATGATCCGATGTCAGTCGAGTAACAGCTTCGATCTGACCAAAGCTGGACCACACCATAGACACTTGCTTCATCGAGTCGAGGGTTGTCGACACCAGGATTGAATTTCACCTCGTCTCAAAACGAAACTCATGTCCCTGAAGACGCTCTTTCATATTAGCGAAGCGGTGAAAGTCGCAAGTGCAAAGTCGGTGAAAATGCGCAAATAAAAGTCGGAATCCTTCTCCGACAGTTTCACCCGACCAGTCACGCGTTGGCGCCAGCGCGTGGAAAGAGATGGAGATTATATCGCAAGTGAATAGTGCATTACATAGAAGACAAATGTAAGTATTAGAATACAAAAAGAATTTTGAAAGTAGGTTACCAAATAAAAAGTTACAGCCATGGAGGCATTACTTTTCGATCGACTCTCGTGGATACTGCGAAAAGCTTGCACGTGCCGTGTTTGAGGTCTCACATTCGATTGCGAGCACAGACTCGAGTAAGGAGACGCACCTTAAGCATATAAGCTGTGTTTACTCGATACCCGTGCTTATATTTCATACTTCAGTTATTACCATTCATGTACAGTCTAGTGCAAAAACGTTTTTACCTGCTCCGTAGGAACTGAGCTTACCGGATAATGATCGGTTGCAAAATCAGGTACTTTTACTGAGAGTCAAGGCAGATTAGAGTGGAGCTGTCCCTTCTGAATGAAAATAAGGTAGCAGGTATACGCTTGGGATGTGCTATTCAGTGCTCAACTATGACTTAAGTCTAAACCTTTATGCACTAAACTGTACATGATCCTGTAGACTCGTTCATTGATAAATAAATAAAAGGTTTATGTACTGTAGAAAATTTTTATTTCTTTGTTGCATCTAAAAACATTATCATGATTCAATGCTTCGGACTGCAGATTCAAAACTAAGTCACCTTTTTTGTCCAATAGCTCACCCAATTGTTCTCAAAGCCTTTGGTCCATCCAGGGAAAGTATAAATATGTAAAGGTCGTGAAATTCAAAATTATCCAATCAAAGTGATTTAGGATTTTCCTATCCCAGATGGCATTTCTTCTTCTTCTTCTGTACCAACTTTTGTGTCATCTGGATGCTTCTTTCTTGGAGCGTCGATTTTTATGTCAAAGACTTGAAAATTAAGCAGCAACGCTAGCGTTACCCGGTTTCTTCTTAATGTTTCGCTCAGCATCCTTTGATGTGTATTTTCTTTCCTACGCAACACACACTTCACCATAATAATTCAAAATATAGAGAGAGACCCAAGAACATAAAACTGTGAATTAACTCTAGGAACTTAAAAGGCAAAGCTAAAGAGCTTGTTCACCGCCACTTTCTTTGGAAGATTCTGCTCCTACTCCAATTAGTGTCTTCACAGCTTTTGCTCGTTTCATGTTGACCAGCAAGATTAAAACTCTCGTCAAAGCTTGCCCTACGCTTTTTTATATCGATTTTCCAGGTTTCTCACTCCTTATTGATTTTCTAACTTCTTTTTTTCTTTTAACTTAGCGTCCTCCCAAAAAAAATGCGAAATCCGCTTTACACCAAACTTTTCTCACATCATTTTAAGATCATTTCATCCACCCACAGAAAACTTTTCAAAACAGGACGGAACAGAGTTGTAAGTTTTCTATATTTCTTTCCAAAAAAAAAGAGCCGCAAAACCGCAAAAAAGAACCATTCATACTGTGTGGCCTTTTGCCCTAAGCACAGCGTCCAGACGCCGTGGCATGCTCTCCGCCAGTTTCTTATAGCAAGCAACCGATATTTTTGTCCACTCCTCCTTCAACGCCTGCACAAGTTGGATGCCCGTTTCAACAGGGTTGAGGTCTAGACTCTTGGCGGGCCACTGAAGTTACTGAACATTATCCTCCGGAAACCTTATGGCACGGCGCATTGTCGTGCTGGAACACAAATGGCCCTTCACCGAACT
Source organism: Rhysida immarginata (assembly GCA_023313115.1). Lineage (NCBI taxonomy): Eukaryota > Metazoa > Arthropoda > Chilopoda > Scolopendromorpha > Scolopendridae > Rhysida > Rhysida immarginata. The sequence goes on from JAHWFO010089087.1 coordinate 188,526, forward strand.
GCTGCCACAACGTAGGAAGCATGGAATTGTCTAGAACATCCAGATACTATGTAGATGCCATGTTCCCCTCGATCACAACCAGTGGACACCAAACTTCACTGTTGGGATGACACATTCAAGTAGCAGCCGCTTCCCTGGCAAACGCTACTCCCAGATATCAACGGCATAACTATAGGGTGGCTAGACAGGCCAATGTCCAGGGGCCCATGCCAGTTTAGCCCGAAGAATGGGGACTCCAATAAAAGTTTCTAGCCAGGGGCCTCCATGCTTCTAGTTACGCCAGTGCCAGGTACGCCCATGAGATCGGTAGAGTGTGAAGCGTGATTCGTCGCTTTACACGATTCTCTTCCAGCGATCCATCGACTAAGATCGTCGCTGTTTACACCAGGTCACAGGAGACTGGAAGTTTACATGGGTGATGCCAAGCTTGTGGGCAGCAGCCCGACCGGTGTACCCTAAGGCATGGAGCTCCCGAAGAATCGTTATGATACTGACAGTTGCTCCCGTTGCTTGCTGGAAGTCATGCCGCCGTCGTTCCGCTGGAACAGCCATGTTATGCCTACCAACCGCTTCTCCGGTCTGTATCGGTAAGCATGCGGGCACGGGGACCTCCATGACGTCGGGTTTCCAGTCCTTCACGTTTCCACTTCATGATAAAACGAGAGGCGTTCAAATATGATCTAGACTTTATTTTTTATAAAATCAGGAAACTACAAACACACACACACACACACCGTTATTTCTCAAAGAACTCTCCTTGATTCTCGACACATTTTTCCAACATTCTGAGAGCATCTGGATACCGGTTCTGTAGAAATCTTCAGGCCAATGTCGAAACCACGTCAGGACAGCCTTTTGCACTCATTCGAGCCGAACCTCTGTCCTCCCAAGATAGGTCTAAAATGGTGATAATCGCAAGGAGAGAGATCCGGGCTGTTTGGAGGATGTGGTAAGATGTCTCATTTGACTACCGTCAGTGTGTCCATGCTCAGTTTGGCTGTGTGTCTTGCAGAAAACAAACACCACCGGTAAAGAGTCCTGGTCGCTTTTTCCTTAATGCCGGCCTCAGGGACGTCCTCAAAATAACACTGTGTTAGGGTGCATTTTTGATTCGACGTTCGACATGAATGATACCCTTAATGTCCCAGAATACAGTCGCCATCACTTTCGCTGCCGACGGTGTCATCTTGAATTTCTTTGGTCGTGGTGATTCAGTGTGTCGCCACTCCATGCTCGCACACTTGCTTTCAGGAGTATGGTGAAGAATCCATGTGTCGTAGGTGGTCACAACACGCCTTAGGAATCTGTCACCTTCCCTGTCCTATCGCTGCAGCAGCATGAAATACTCGTTGATTTCCACCCGGGCGGTTTTGTGATCCTCGGAGAGTTGCTTAGGGACCCATCTGGCACAGATCTTATTGAATTTCAGCTTATCGTGGATGATGGTCTCCACACTGCCAGCGCTGATGTTCAGTATTGAAGCTAATTCTCGGACACGAATCCGCCTGTTGTCCCTTATCAGCTCATTTGTTCGTGCGATGATACCATCATGGGACAGAATTTGCTGGCCTTGCTTTATGAGGTTCATTGCCGGTAGATCTCGCCCTCCAAAATTTTGGCACCAACAAAAACGGATGATCGAGACAAACATGAGTCGATGAAAGTCTTTGAAGTCTGTGATGACTTTCAGATGCTTTCACACCTTCGTTGTGGAGAAACTTGCTGATGATTCGTTGTTCCACTTCGGTCGACACATCGCTGTCCGCCGTTTTGTTTAAACAAACTATCGTGCGCTCAGCTGCTTTAAACGTGTTTTTTTGCCTCAGCACGTGGTAAGACACCAAATGGCTCCAACTACAAATTATTGCCCGAGTTTGCATAATTGAGCAGTCAGTGTAAGTAAGTAAAGGAATAAAATTTGGCACGCAGTTGCCTCTAGGCGGAATCTACACTACGACGAGCTTTGGATTGAAATTGTGGGGGTAGCGATCAGGTAGTCTTTAGAAACTATTAACGTTTTTCAAATGGCAACATATGGCATATGTCATTCGATCGGAAATGATGAGAAACGAAAGAGATAGAGTTCCATTCCATTTTCTGAATACAACATTCGAGAAAAATCTATTTTTTAGATAAAATTTCACTGAACTCAGAGCTTCCGCTACCTTCCTATACTCTCCTCCGGGGGATTAATTTCTTCTTTTTATATTTACTTCTTATTAAGAGGCAAAAAAAACTGAATATAAAAAGATCTTCTGAGAATTTTTTTTTTTTGAAACGTCTCGACGTTTTCGTCTTTTCGTGTCCCCTGTGGCATTTTTGTTTTTTTCCTGATAAAATTGTTGTCGTCTGGAAGAAATAGAAAACACTAAGAGGCAAAACTATCGACTAGGGAACGAAGAAAATAAAAACATTCTGTCACCAAAGAGGATCTCTTAATGGTCGGACGACAGAAAAGAAGCAAAGATCCAAAAATCAATTTGGCAGCCGACAACTCGGACATCTCTCTTTCTCTCTGTCTCTCTCTCTCTCTCTCGCAGCTGAGCTCAATTTTACTGCACCACTGTTGTAAACCATTTCTCGTAGTAAAGCCAGTACGCACTAACTTCATCTGACGGTGTCATATATCCCTACCTAGTCCACTTCAAACTCAAATGAAGACGAGTTCAAATTGATATGTAATATCGAGTGGAGGGCAACGAGAAAGACGGAATCTGAGTGAAATGAAGTCGGCGAGGCCTACTATGCAAATGAAGCCATCCAAATTTGCATTGCTTTGATGCTAATAGGGTTTGCTAGAAATTTCTGATCGGAGAGCGGCGATGGGAAGATGAGCCCAAACAGAAATAAATCGGTGAAATGATGGAATGGTACAGTCGCACAGGCCTCCCACTTTATCATCAAAAAAAAAAAAAGTAATTCTGAAAGAGGAGACCGTCAATGTTGAATTTATTGACTTTGGTTCTGACAACAAAATTGGTCATTAATAACTTTAAAACAGCTCATTTTTTTGTATGTATTAATTCATTCGGTTCTGCCTTTGGCCGTTTCGGAGGAGTTAGCTGTACAAAATTGGTCACATCGTGTTTTTGAACTCGGTGCACAAACTTCACGGGGTGATAGGTGATAATATACTGAACATTTTTTATCAAAGAATGGATGCTACAGGGAAAAATGTCGGAAATACTCAATGACTTCTTGATTCGACCATATCTGCTTCCACCTCGACTCAATGGCCAGGTATACCAAACCTTTTCAGAGGTATAATAACCAGAGCTGTTGGAACATATACTCATTGCCATTCGCAATTGGATGTAGTTTCAACATGATGGGCCCCTGCACATTTCAGCTTTGGTGTGCGGAATTACCTCAATACAACTTTTGGGGCCCATGGATTGGCAGAGGCGGATCTTTTGCTTGGCCATCTAGGTCTCTGATTTGTCATCTCTGGATTACTTTTTCTGGATACACATGAAGAGACAAGTTTATGAGATTCCTGTTAACTCAGACGAGGACTTAGTTGCCAGCACTGCAGTTGTAGTTGGAAATGTACGTGACATGCCAGGCATTTTTGAAACCGTTCGCCAATCAATGTCTCGACGATGTCAGGCATGTGGCAGCACCTTTGAAAAGTTACTGTATTCAGTTGACAATAAAATTGTTAACTAATTGTTGGTAACTAACTAAAAATTACAGGTTTTTTCCCTGTAGCGATTTAATGGTGAACTTTGGACCATCCATTCTTTGTTATCACCTATCACCCTGTGAAGTTTGTACACCAAGTTCAAAAACAGCCTGTATATAAAAGAGAGATCGAAAAAAGTACACTCTCATTCATACATTCATTCATTCGTCACGAAATCTCCAGGATTATGAAGCCTACAAACTCGAAATCTGGCAAGTACGTATGTTTCTCTTGGCTTCTAGGTGCTCGCTAAGAAAGGGCTTGTTTCTTTTTTTCCATTGTAATTTAATTTTAAGATTCAATTTACCTAAGCTGAATGGGATTTTTGCCAGCCTTAAAAAATTGTGAGTCGTCGTTTGCTTTAGCATCTACAATGATTGCAAGTCTTCGCGCGGGAAGAGTGTTTCTTTTATTTTTGAAGTGAAATTCTTATGCGGCGCCAACAACTTGGGGAGTGAAATGCTAACATCAAACGCTTTTCATTGAAAAACGTCTCCGCATTGAAATATAATACATTGTTACATCATCACAGATAGTGCAAATTCAGGGCTTATTATTATTTTTATTATGATTGTAGATATGTGAATCAAACGGAGAGTTCTGCGCCAGAACAGCCGCAGAACGCATGAGAGCGTACAGAGCTCGTAGACGAACTGAAGAAGCAATTCTAAACAAAAAATTAAATAAATAAAATATAAAAAAAAAACCGGAAGCAAAAAGAGTCTACAGGACGCTACGAAATTTTCGAGCTTGTAAACGACAGCTGTTGGAATCAAATTCCCCATATAAAGGCAAAAAACAAAAAATACTGTGAATATACCACATAGCACCCCCACAACAAAGGCAATTTTAATAAAATAATGCAAAGCGGTGATGAACAGTGTTATTTATCAAAATGGATTTGCGCGTTCGGTCGTTTGGTGCTGCCATTTTTTTTTCGAATTTTTTGAATTTGACTTCAGATTCGGATAGACCATCGAAAGGTAGAATAGGAATGACTCTAAGACCGACCCTCCATTTCTTTGCCGTCATCGATAAAACTGAGTTTAAAATTTGGAAGTTAAGTAATTTTCAAATTAATAAATAATTTGAATAAAACAGTTGATTGTTGCGGAGCGAGAAATGACTTTATTAAATCAACAATCACTGAGCTTCGAATTTTACGGACAGTCTTCGCTCCGCAACAATCAAGTGTTTTATTCAATTTTTTTTTATTATTTAGAAAGTTCCTTAACTTTCAAATTTTTAAGCTCAATTTTATCGATGCCGGCAAAGAGATGGAGGGTCGGTCTTAGAGACATTCCTATTCTACTTTTTAATGCTGAAAAAATGGTAACAGAACGAGAATAATTATACACGCATTTTTTTTTTCATTAATAATTTTTGGATTAATTGTATTGCTGGAGACCTCATTTCAATGTCAAAAGTACACATTTCAGTTAACTGTATAATAATAAAGTATATTATAAAACATTATTTATATTTCTCTTATGTAATAATTTTAACATTTAGAATAAGACAGGGTGTGTTTGCTAGATCATAAACTTGTATTTGTAAAAATACTTTGATTTATAAATAAATCTTTCATGTTTTAAATGATTATTAGAAATCCTTTTCACTGATTACATCATCCAATGTATTTCACTGACTATTATCATGCATTTGAAATTTCACTTCTTTCGGGTGTCCCGCAACACGCAAATATTTTTTCTAGACATAGAGTGATCAAAAAAACCCGAGCATTTTTGAAATGCATAGTGGCAGCCTCGAGCAGATGGCAGCACTGTGGGACAGTGACCTTGAGCAAGTAAACACTTTGCCATTTTAGTAACCATGGGTCAGTAGAACGGGCAACAGTGTGCATTAGCTATAAAAATGTTTTTAACCGTGTGATCTCAAGATTCGGTAACGTTCCCTGGTCCCCTAGATCGCCAGATTTGTCCGTTTGTGATTTTTTCTTGTGGAGCTGTCTCAAGAGTAAAGTGTACACGACTCGACCAAGAACTCTGGATGAGTTAAAACATTCACAGTATTCCAGCTGAGATGTTGCAGAGGTCAGTGAGGAATCTCAACAGCAGATTTCAAGAATGCACTCGTACAGGAGGACGCCATAAAAAATGATAAATCAAGCATTATGTAGACGTTGGCAGAAGTGTGTCACTGCCCAAGGTCAATATTTTGAAGGAAATGATGTTTAAATGTTTGTAATTTTTCTCTGAGCAGAAATAAAAATTGATTCCGGGAATTTTATGAAGCTACTAATATACTCACCCTATATTAATTTTACAAATTGTTGATGCGGTCTTGAAGAGATATTATAATAAAACATAATAAAAGCGTGGGTTTAAAAAAAAACTTTTTTTCCTTTTATCTAGTTTTGTGTGTGCAAAGAGCTAATATCTTTTCAAGAAGCGAATGTCCTAGTGACCATAGCTATGCAAGTCAATTATTAATTAATAAATTTCTACTTCAAGCAAAGTCACAATTTTTGTATCTAAATCCAAATTTCATTTGCGCCAGAATCCAATCAATCCACGAGAATTTCATGATCAAACGCGACAACTCCTTGGGCCATTGAGCTTTAAGAAGAAAGAAAACGAGAACCTCGCTCGCCGTCTTCGCTTCTCCAGTGTTAAAAGGGTTAAAAAAGACCCATAAAGGCCCCGGGGTAGAAATTTCGAATCGATAATGTCGATAAATTCGATCGATATTTCCGGAAAAAAAAAAATCCACCCAGAAAAATTCCCCAAAATATTGGCCTCCACCAAAAACCTCTTTTCCTTAACGTGTCATCTTAGGGGCTTCTTGTTGCCTAATCCTTCCTCGAGGAATAAGAAAGGGAGAAAAAATGGCGTAAATAAAAGGTCTGCGCAAGAAACTGGAGGTAGGTCCCCATAAACGACTCCATCGTGTGTTTCACTCTCTCGCCTTGAAATTAATGAAGGGCGGCCCAACGAGAAATTCTCATCGTTAGCTTTTCCAGGCCGACGGAGAAATTGTTTTTCCCCACGGGTAATAAGAGCATACCCCCCCCCTCCCACCCAGTTTCAATTTCGTTTCCTTCCAACAACGCTTTCGCCCATAACATGTAAATGCGACGCTGGACGAAGAGGAATATAAGGCGCCGACCGTTTGGCCCAAAGCACCGCGGCTTAAAGCAGAAGGAAAATGAAAAACCCTCACTTTTAGCTCCCTGGTCCCCTCTTCGATGCCCTATTCGGACGAACTGCCATCGTATTTCACTCCCAGAGCCCAGGGAAACGCCAGCAACACGAAACTTCATAAAGTCAAACAAATAATAAGTGCACGACAATTGCTCTCCATTCTGAAAAGCATTTCTTTGTGGTGGTGGTGATGGTGGTGGTGGACGATTCTTGTGCGAATGAACAATCGGATCGCTCTAGGGGTTTGCGAAAATGTGCCGTCAGAAGCAGCGAATGCAAAGTAGCTAATGCGTATGACAAAAGAACGGCTTTGGTTATTGTTCACAAACAATGGCTACCCGCCACTATGTGGAATGTGTGGTAGACTCTATGGTTAGACTTTTCGTGAATATGCTACCATTTTCCAGCATATCACTGCCATCAAAAACTGGGATAACCTATTATGATATACTGAAAGAGCTCCTTAGGAGCTAGGGATAGTACACGTAATTAGATGAACACTCGAGGAACTATCTGTTCCAACAAGACGATGCACCGCCCCACTACTATAACACAGGTCGGCATTATCTGAATGAATATTACTAGATAAGCCATGGTACTGCCAAAGATCTAGCATTTCCAGGCTGGTCATCCAAGACGCATCACCATTGATTTTTTTTTCGTGGGATTATGTTCCACCACAAAATCTGCCGGTCCCTACTACTGAAATCGTTGACGTGGAGATGCTGAACCGTGAATGCAAGAATTAGACGATTGCCTGGGCATTACTACGATGATAAGAACAGGGGTCTCCAACCTACAGTCCGCAATGTGATTTTGGTTGACCCAAATCCAAATTTACAGTTACAACCATATTTAATGAATGAGAACTGGAGCTAATTCTCCAAACATCAGGTAATGATATTATTTGAAAACAAGTCTCATTCATTTTTACTTAAGTGTGTTCATCAAGCTTTCTGATAATTAGATAGAGAAAATCCCGATCTGCCCGACTTTCCATCTTGACAACGCTGGAGCGCTGGTATTTAGTGAATATAGTGCACTAGTGGTCCTACGTCTATACTATGATTTCCAATCTTTCAGGGCCATCGGGGAGGGTTGGACAGATTGGGTATCAATAAAATTAAAAAAAAAAATCCACCGGCCTGATTAAAGCTGGGGGCGGTTATAGTGCAGTAATGGTCCTACATATGCACTATGTTTTCCAGCCCTACTGAGCCACCGGGGAAGGTGGGACAAGGTCGACTCCCATAATAATTTGAAATTTTTGAAAATCGATTTTACGAAACTGGATGGGTCGTTTTAAATACAGATTGCACGACTGTAAGGCCATTGGGTAACAATATTGGGACAATCTGAGCACTTTCAATTTTTGGGAAAATAAATTAATGCAGTAATATTAAAAATTTCCAAAAATCTCTCTAAATAAATAAAAACTGCGTTTATATACGTATTTCGTAAAATCCGTCGCGCTCCATTTTGAATATCCATGACGTCATCGGTCTGCGAGCTGTAGCTTCTTTTAGTATTGTAGGAGGTATACGATATGGCTAAGTGCGGCTCGGATAGCAGTTCTGAATTGTCTTCAAGCGACAAAAATTTCGATGGATATTTTCAAGACTATTCTATGAATTATTTGAAAATCGTGAAATTAGGCCATACCAATTGGAGTCGCAAATAAAAAGATTTGCCAGTTGAACTTCTAGGCAACTGCCATAATGGAGAAAACGCCCCTCCAACATCGCCAAATATTCATAATTTGTATGATTTTTAGACAGTTATCTCATTAGCTGTTATTATTTATACAGGCAATATAGATACACTAAGTTATCGGCAATTTACGAATTGGATCTAGGGTAGGGTAAAAAAATAACTGAAAAGGGCTTCGAAATTGTGTTGTGAGCATTATCAGGAAACAATTTCCCTCTGAGAAGAACTGTACGTTTACATACCTAAGATACTAAAGACATGTTTATAGCATATTTACATATATTCCTACTTAGTTTTCGTTATCTCTTATCAATAAAATTTGAATTTCCTTATAAAAAAGTCTTTGATTAATTTTTTCCGTAATAAAACATAGCCCAATTGGTAGAGGCATCGGCCATGATAGTCGAGATTCCTGGTTCGAATCCGGGTCGCAGAATTTTTCCTTCCATTTTTCAATTGAAAAATCATTTTTGATTCTGTTTCTTAAATAATAGACAATTTGCGATTTTTCGTACGAAAATAAAAATAAATAAATAAATAAATAAATAAATAAATAAATAAACGAAAACGAAATAATATAAGTGGCAATTTCGTATTTGCTCATGATTATTTTTTGTTTTTGTCAAAGAAGTTGCGCTGTGCGCACGAAACCGACTTTTCATGTTTACGAAATGATAACTTGTTTCCCTTGCAGCATTCGGCCCTGTTCAAAGTGGATTCTTCCAGTCGATTCGAAAGTTAGTTATCAACATTTTATCAACATTTTGCTTAAGCTACTGCAGTGGATAATTCCTTTTTATTTGTGCTGTCGAAATGCATTTTACGTTCAAGCTGTTTCTTCGACGGATCTAGACTTCGGCACAGAGTAGAAAGAATCGTGGAGCTGATGCGCAGATAAATGCGCACTCGTACAAATTGCATCGTAATCTACGCTGATAGAAGATTGCACACGAAATTTTATCAGTGTATGCTAGATTCCACACGAAATTCCCTATGAAAATATTGAAAAATTCCGTTATATAAGTGGATAGACGAAAACGAAAAAATTTTAAATGTCGTGTTAGTTTTTCATTTTCGTATCTTTTTTGATGTTCGTACGAAAAATCGCAAACTGTCTAATAACAGGCAGCACTTTTCATTTATTTATTTGGATTATAGCGTTTTCAATATAGATACAACATTTTTTTGTTTGCTTGGACTATTACACATATCTGATAACAGTGGTGGTTTTGAATAGTTTATTTTCCTATTTTTATTTTGGTAAACAATTGGATCGACCTCATATTCACGACTTTCAAAATGAAGAGAGCAGACCCTGTTGCTTTTGCCGGGATTCCATTTATCTGTCCGACTAAAATCTACCCATTGCTTTTTTTCTTATTTCTTGAGCAGAAAAGGGTGAAGCATAATTGTTACATTCGAATACCGAACGAAGTTTATAAGGCATGGTCAAATCTATGTCAGATAATCGTGAGCAAAACTGTGCTAAGAGTTTCCAAATTTATTCAATGTCATTCATGTAACGTCTCCTTTTTTAAAATCATCTAGAGCTACACACACTTCAATAAATATTCCTGTACACAGAAGTTCATTAAATGAATTAAAGTGGCCAAGGTAATATTTGGAAACTCTTTCTTGTATGTTTACTTAAAAAAAATTCACGCTGTCGAAGATTACAAGCAATAAGATTAGCTCTCTTATGTCTCTTACTGAATTCTGGAGCAGGCCGAGGACGTCACAGCGCCAGCTGCTAGACATAATCATGGCAGTCGGCGTTTTTCGCTCCCTGTCGTATTTTACCATTTTCATCGCAGAAAATATAATGAGGAATATAATGATTTTTATAGAAAATTATTAATGAAAGTGTGCTATAAACTAACAAAATTTAAAAAAAAAAAAAAAAGAGTATGTGATTTTTAGTGGTACTTATCCTTTAATTTAAAATGCCTACTCGTTTTGAATTAATACATTTCTCAAAATCTAATTTTAGTCCACCAGATTTGGCTACGTGAAAGGGCGTGTTGCGCAGACGCAATAGCGACAATTCTGCTGATAATTCAGGTATACCATTTTGAACTTATAAAAAGTAAAGAATGTCTATAAAGTGTAGATGCCTCTTTTTATGGATATGTAAGTTATACCGTTAGAAAGAGGAACCCACGTGTTCATTCACTTGGCTGTTAGAAACGTCTTCCCCTGTTAAAGAATAGCAGCGTCGCGCTCGACTTCCGCGGAGGCGTGGTTCCTAAATTTCTGAGCATGAGCCCTTGAAATATCACGATCGAGTAATTAGATCTCGGAAAAAAATTTGTCCCCGTTAATGAGCAGAAGATTACAGTAGAAAGAAAAATTCCTTCTTATCATTAAATATGAACTTTCTTACCAAGTCAGAAGTGACTTTACGTGCGGCCTAGAATGTAAGTTTATCATGCGAAAATGGAAAAAGCCGCTTACTGGTTAAGTGGGCAGTATTTTTCTCATGGATTGTCTTTTTTTTTTAATTGACAAGGTGTAATATGAAGAGCAGTCTCAGATTAGATTAAAAGTGTCTTTGCTTATTTTTTCCTTGTAGAAAATGTGGTTTATACAGTTATATTAATTAGAAAAACTAGAGCTTTGTTTCAGTTGACATTTTCTTCAGACTGATGACAAATTTAGCAACTGAGATAGAAAATTATTGAAAATTAAAAAAAAACAAAAACAAAAAAAACTAGCCATTAAGGTATTGCGGCTGATATCATTGCTATTGTTGTCAAGGAGGATTAAGAGAGATCAAAGTTCAAATAGGCCAGTTTAAAAATTCATATGACGCACAATAGAAACTCTATTATCCGGGCTAATTGTAACTGTTTTCTCTTGGTTGTTCATTTACTCGATGCGCTGTTTTGTCCCTTTTTGCTCCAGCCTGAAGATCTTAGAAAGAGAATAGAAATCAACTCAAAATGCTGTTTTCCTTAATTGTTCATCGACTTGATAAGCAGAGTGAAACGAAATATTCATAAACTGAAATAAAAGTAAAAAAAAAATTTGTACGCTTACGCTTTTGGTTTATTATATTCACTGGCACTCTTGCAATACGCGAGATTCTCTTTTTAAATTGACCCTGTTGAAATCACCTCAAATTCTACGATTTCAGCACCAGCTTTTCTTAATCAAGATTGTAGAACTTCTTGTAGATACGAGGATTTATTAAAAACTGAGCCGGCTTAATGGGCGAGAGTGCTAAGGTGCAGGTCTTGACTTTATCAGCGAGTCGCGGGTGGAAATTCCGTCAATGAATGGGCACCTATTGTGATTACCTGTAGGCCCACTTATCATTTTGACAGATACAGTATAATCCAGTTAATACGAATACCGTTATTACGAAATTTCCTTAATATGAAGTTATTTCCTGTCCCTCCATATGTATTTTCGTATTAAACTCTTCGGATATTACGAAATAAAATCTTGCCCCGTTGGGTTTCCTATACTAAAGTGTTGAATTCAAAACGTCTGCTCGTGCTTAATCAAAATATTTATTAGTCTAAATCAAAGTATTTATTTTTGTTAAAACGGATCGTCCATTTTGCTTCCCTTTGGGGTCACCTAACGTTTCGTAACTGTTACGTAAAATTGGTCTTTTGGGTTGCTTAGCATGTTTTAGCACAAAGATGTGACACGCTATTTTTCACTATTCTCCCCCACTCCCTCCAATTTAGCCCATTTACAAGGAGAGGTCGCGAATTGATACCCGCCGATTTTGATGAAAGTTGGTAGGGTTGTAGAGCAAGCCTCCTTGAAGATAGTGATACCTCCTTTTACCCGGAGACGGCCAACCGATTTCGAGATATTTGAGGTTAAAGTTCATCAATTGCATAAGTATAATTGATTTAACGTAAATAAACAAGAGCTGCCGTAGCGTAGTGGAAAAGGCAGTTGATTACGACTTGTTACCCGCGGCTTCGCCCGCCCGCGCCATCTGTTGAGGGGAATTACAAAGCAAAAGCAGATAATTTTAAATGAAAACCCCAGACAGTGGGGAGGGGGGGGCGTAGGGGGCTGATTTTTGGCAATAGAGCAGGTCCTTTATTGATAAGCCTGACGTTGAGGACGCTAACAGGAGAAAAACGGTTCTGCAATCTGAGAGGTCGCCATTATCCTCTACAGATTGATTTACACTCACTCACCAAAAGTCATAGCACACCTGCCTAAAAACGTGCTGGGCACCCTCTGGCCCGGATAACGGCGGCGACCCGTCGTGGAAGAGAGTCTACCAGACCCCGGAACACATTCACAGGCACTGCAAACCATGCCGCCTCTACTGCACTCCATAACGATGCTGCATTCACCAGTTGTGTTGGCGACGACCTGACAGATCGTTCGATGACGTCCCACAAATGTTCAATGGGATTGAAATCTGGAGAACGTGGAGGCCAAATCATTGTCGTGAAGACGGTAGCATGTTCCTCCAGCTACTGCCGTGTCACGACGGTCGCGTGCGGAGGCGCATTATCTTGCTGGAAGATGCCGTCGCCCGCGGAGTGAAAACAGTTCATGAAGGGGTGCAGGTGGTCCCCAAGCAGATCGACGTAGGAAGAATGCATGTCAGATGCACCAATGGACCCATTGCATGCCACGAGAAAACACCCCAGACCAGTATGTAGCCTCCACCTGCCTGAGTGGTCCCCACCTGACAAGCGGGTTCCATGGCTCGTGTGGCCTGCGCCAGATACGGACACGACCATCGGCCCGATACAGTCGAAACCGTGACTCGTCGGACCAGGCAGCTCTTCGCCAGTCCTCAGCGGTCCAATGCCGATGTTGTTTGGCCCAGGCTAGGCGTTGTCGACGATGTGGAGCTGTCAAGAGTGGCACCCGGCGTGGCCTCCTGCTCCCAAAGCCTGCAGCTGCCAAAGTTCGCCGAATTGTCGTCACGGGCACAGTTGTGGGACGTCCCTGGTTGTATCGCACGGTAATTTGACCGATGTCACCTTCTCACTGGGTGACCCGGCGAACACCTCTGGCATCCATAAGGCGTGCGCGGCCCGTCCGAAATCCGACATGGGTTGTAACCCCTTTTTGGGTGTACTCTCGATAGACCCTTGTGCGGGAAAATTGCAGGGTGCTGGCTACATCTGATATTGAGGCACCCATCCGTATGGCACCAACAATCATCCCCCGTTCAAATGCGGATAGCTCTCGGCGTGCTGCCATTTCTGCAGCTAGTTTTGCTTACAATGATTGCGAGATATCCAGGAGTCCTGTGCACCTGCATTCCGAGAATGGAAGCAGCGGGATATGCCTCATTACGGACAGGGAACCTGATTCGGGGGTGTGCCATGAGTGAGTGTATTTAGTAGTTGGGGAAACCTGTTCACAATAAATAAACAAGTCAGGCAACTGAAATGCCCAGGACCGATAGGATTTTAAGACATTCGAGAATAAAAAGGAAAGTATTTGATTTCTAAAGAAGTCTTTGGTTGTTAAGATTAGATGAGGTTGCTAAGGAAGCCTCTGGTTGCTAAGCAAGGCATACTTCTAAAGGAAATGTATAGTTCAAACTGATTAAAACTATCTGAAAAGTTTAATGCAGAAAGTAGCAATTCTCTATAGATTAAAACATATAAGAATCCTGTAACATAGAAGCATTTCAGTTTAATGAAATAAGCGTTAATTGTTGAAGCATTCTGTGTAATGTAAGGGTGAATTCATAAACTATTGCTAACGCTTTTCTGCGTAACCATGTACTAATGAAGCGAACGATTAGCTACTAGCTATTGTTAAAATTTGCGGAACACAAATTAACTCTTGATAATAAACGGCGGAAGTAATTACATGCCATATCTTAGCATTGAAAGTTTCCAATGTTCCATAATAGTATCTTTAAAAAACGCATCATGGAACCAATTTCGAATGTCATTAATCTTACGTTATATTCATTGATGGCACGTCATTCCAAGTTG
>JAHWFO010089087.1:213026-248928 GCA_023313115.1 Rhysida immarginata
AATAACCAAATTCGAATTCTATTAGAGAGTTTGTGCCACGCCATTTTCCGTTACGTTAAGCTGCTCGTTATATTTTTTCGTGGAAATCTAACGTTAACGTCGCACATGAAAAAAGTTCGTTGCGCAGAGAAGCAGCTCTGTACGTTACGACGCTTAGGATTGTGGGTAAAGGAAAAGATGTTGCCTTGCTTTCGAGTTTCGATCTACTCCACCATCTTTAGCTTACGAAATACACCTCTACTGCACCGTGGGGTTCGTGCGTTTAAACGAATGCGCCTCTAGTCTTGTAAATCGTCAAAATACTAATTAAACTTCTATGATTTATTAATTTGTTTTAACGCTTCGCGAAGTGACTTGGAGCTGGAGGAGTGAGCCATGGATGAAAGAAAGAGTCGTGCGTGAGTTTTTTTTCAGTGGCGCCCTCTGGATTCTTAAGTGAAAAATACCGAAACGTTTGGTTTCGCTTCGCATGTTTCTGTTTACACAGCTGTTACAGGAGAAAAGCATGGCCGTCTATCACCAAAAATATTACGTATTTCATTGAGTTCTTTTGATTTTTTTTGTATTAAAGTATTTTTTATTATTTTATTGAATTAGTTTATTGAAATATTAAGTTTTGGAGTTAAAATGTAATTTTTATTAAAATTACATACGGTTCTTTTAACAATTTAATTATATACGTATAAAGTTTTGCTTTAGAAATTATATTTAAAATTACATTAAAAGATATCAAAATGAAAATGGAAAAGATTTCTTCATTAAATGATAACTGTACATATCATCTAAATATATATTATAAGTTTCAATAAGAAATCGCAGCTGTTTCTGGTCTCCTAGCAACATGTCAACAATAACCATGAGCCTATGGACAGCTTTTCCTCAACGCCGTCCTGAAATGACCATAGCAGTTGAAAAGGACGTTAATACCAAACAAACCAAACCAAACCGATTGATTCACATGCATTGCCTCGGGCGATCAGCTGTGTCTTGCCAGTCCCAATATGGCGTTGCGAAGGCACCACTAGAGGGGAGGTCACTGCCAGTCTTCTTCTTTCATTTGTCTCTGGTCGGGGCCTGTCTTTTTCATTGGCTACGTGAGCAGGCGTAGCCAACGAGAAAGACAAACCCACAGATTACATTTATTCAGATGTTCCACTCAGCGCCAAAGAGAAAATTTGAACGACGCTAACGCCCTCTCAGTTGCGTTTAACTCTTGATTTGATATTGTATAAATGTTTTCTTTCTAAAATCGTGCCTTAATTTAGTTGGCTTTGTGTGTAAAATAATGACGTAATTTGTGATCTGCACTTTCACTTAACAGCCACGTCACGTGATTCCTATGACGTCTGTTGACAGTGCTGCCATCTCAGTTGTGTGGCATGCTTTCTGATTGGTGATCTGGTAATAGAAAAGTTACCATTGCTGTCAGAAGGAGTGGAACATCTCGTAGATCGAGCAACAATCCACTCTTCATTGTATCCCGCTTGGATTTCAACAATCAGCGTTTTTTCGTGTGTTGGAAACAATGAAGGTTACATTGTTGCTTGGACTAAGATGGTCAGGTTTCGTGATTTACTTATTTCACCTCCACAATTTTTGCTTTCGCGAGGTTCCTTTCACCTTCCTTTAAGTTCTCTCTAGTCGGTTCTGGTCGAAGAAAACTACGAAATGGGCCACAAGTGAGGGTGGGAAAAGAGGGTGTTTTTGAATTAAAGCACGGCCATAGTCTCTGAGCAAACCTTTTGTGTCTTCTTTTACACCACTTACTGGAACGATCCGCTTCACAAAAAAAATTCTAATTTTTTGAGCCTTACATACCGAAATAGAGAGGAGGTTTCAAAGTTTTCCAATAGAGGTTTAACCCTGTACCGGGTTACGCAAAAGTTCTGTTATACATTGAGGACCTCCGCAAAAATGACATAACTACGTGCGTGATGCAGTTAGACACCGTTTTTATTGTCAGAATTGATTTTGGTGTATACATAATGCATATTAATCGATGTACCCGCCATCGGCGGCAAGCACACGCTCTAGGCGAGGTCTAATTGCCTGACAAACGTTACGGATGTAGTCTCTCTTCACGGCGGTCCACACGCGCTTCACAGATGCTTTCAGCTGGTCGACGTTGCTGTGACGGATCTTGCAGGCCTTGCTCTCGATATACGCCTACACGCTATAGTCAAGAGGGTTGAGGTCGGGCGACTGAGGAGGTCAAAAGTCCTTAGACCAGAAGTTCATGTTTTACCCCAATCACTCTTGGGCCGAGGCACCGTCCTGTTGAAAGACGTAATCCGCATTCCTCGTCACCTTTTTCACTCAGGGCAGAACGTTCTTGGTCAAGATGTCCTTGTAGTCGGTCGGAGTAAGCCTGTAACCGGTCGGGAACCAGATTGGCGGCATTTACATGGCATTCGACGCCACTACGCCGCCGAGCATCATCGCTCAGGCCGGGTGCTTGGTTGTAGTCACGTAGCGGACCTCAGAATGTCCTGGCCGAAGCTGACAACGCGGTCGCTCTGCTTGTTGACGACCGGGTCGACCCTGAAGATTTTTTCATCGGAAAAGATGACAATGCGATTACTATGGCTCTTCAAGTCGTTGAGAAGGCGACGACAGCGCTCCCGACGTTTATCTCCCATGCCATCCGTCAGCAACGCCTCAAACTCTTTCCACCCTCTTCCTTGATGAGTCTGGACACCGTAGCCACAGAAATCTTCTTTTTCTTTGAGAACTGTGTCATTTTGAGAGTCGGGTCACTTTCGAAGGCTTTTCTGACAGCCACACGATTGATAACGCGAGGTCTGCCTGCACGTGGACTCTCTGAAGTCTGAGGTCTTTCCCTTTCTTCAGCCTCTCTGTGACTCTGTGGACAGTCATCCGGCTGAAGTTGAGCTGCTTAGCGATGTCAGACTTGTTGTGACCCGCGCGAAGGAGCGCAGAGATCTCGATTCTGTTATGTTCCATCGCAATATCCTTGCATCCGAATCGCATTCATTCCACCTATATACGTTTACATTATGGTATTGCCCACGTCTTCAATAGCACCTGCTCCGTGGATGCTTCCACTACCCCGATATCGACGCATCCACAAATGTAACAGAACTTTTGCAAAACCCGGTATATTATTTAATATCTATCTTTGTTGAAGGAAAAGTAGGTATTCCATTCGACTAAAACAAAAACAAAGACAAACATATTTCCTATGTTATAACTCGATTTCATTCATAAGCAATTTACGTCATTAATATATATTCCTAAAACCAAAATGTGCTCAATTTTGAGAAAGAAAAAAAAATAAAGTTTTAACTCATAAATTAAACAGGGCAAAGTTTAATTCCGTACATCGAACAGAGACATGACGTTCAAACCTAACCTAACCTAAATGCCTGAAACCGGCCTCCTCCTCAACACCAATTCCCACCGTACAAGTATAAACGAAGCTCAATTTGGAGAAAAGTTTTATCCCTCCCTTCGAGCCAGAAACCCACTCCTCATAAAAGCAAATCCTTCCCTTAGCAAGAAAAATCAAAAGAAGAGAAAAAAATAAAGCGGGGAGGGTATGCTGCAAAAGGAGCGCTAGCGATTCCAACTATTCGCCCGCCTCCTTTCAACCAGAGACGAAAAGGAAGAAGAAGAAGTTGTGGGTTTGGGAGGTGGGGTGGATGGGTAGGTGAGCAGAAGCCAAGGAAGGAAGATTTAAAACAGAGTGGTGGTGGGGGTATTGTTGCGTAATGAAAGAAAGCAGATGCCTCCCACGTGACCGTGGCGGTGAAAGGAAAATTGAATGCCATTCAAATGAGGTGTCAGAAACAAACGACGACAGCAGCGCCAGTTATAGATAGACTCTTCGTGGGTGGGTGGATGGAGGTCAATATCATCCGTTCTTTCATTTTACCCATCTCTCCGCTTTTTTTCTATTTAAATCCCAACAGCGCCTGATTTATAGTGAACAAAGGAATGAGGAGGATGGCATATTTCAAAGGCAGTCCTATGGCGTTTCGATGACGGACTGAATTTTAGTGAGGCTTTCTCTCTTCCCAACCTCAGCTTAAAAAATAAAAAAGGAAAAAGGAATTGAAAGTGGTTTCCTTTCTTCATGTGTTTATCTTATTGCCCATTCCTTTCCCTCCCCAAACATTTAAAGCAACCCGTCACGGGAGTTATTACATTTTTCCTGGAGAGAACAAATCGGATGAGCCATCCTTTCTTTTCCTTTGCTTTCTATTAATAGGAAAGCGAACAAAAGAAGCAACAGCTCTTCCATGTCATTCACCGAACGCATTCAATCGACTAAGTCATTCTAAGAAACATGGGCCTCTAAATAACAATGTCATATTCCCTCCCAGTGAAATACCAGAGTAAAATAGCTCGCAGAAGATCTATGGAAATTTTTATTTTACTTTTTTATGATTTAGGAATGCTTCAATCATCCCTTAATGTAGCACGGCACAGATGATGTTTTCCTATTCACCGATCCTTTTCACTTTCTCCATTCCTTGTGGATGGCACGAGTTTGTGCGTTATGCGGAAAATATGTGACTTAAGCACAAGTTCTGAAAAGTTAAGTTTCAATGCGATTCGTATGACAGAAAAGAAAAACTTAACTACAATATAATCTGTTTGATAACTGGTGGACACCGCAGTTTGAGTGTGTGAATAAAACAAGAAGCGATGACTGATGGTAACATACATTTTATAACCAATGGATAAAGAAGACATAAACTGAAAATTTGTAATTCGAGATTACAAACTACAATGAATGTTGAAGGCTCGGTGTTACACAGAAATAATTTAGTTTTCGGATACTCGTGAATCAATCTTTGAGGATTCTGTAAACGTGGCATCCCGCAAGCCGTCCATCGTTAGGAAAAGTGTGTGGCTCTGGGAGGTGATATATGAAGACGGCCTGAGGCAGCGTCACCTCATCTGTCTTCCGGCTGATTGTAATGACTTTATGACCATCCCTCGAACAAAAGATTTTCTTACTTTATGCCTAGGCGTATTTCCGCTTCTGTAGTAACTGCATTTCCGGCGTTGACTGCGACTATACGCTAGGTGACCAGTTTATTAGGAACACCCATGACCATGCAAATCCGTGATAGCTGGTACCAATATAAAGCGAGAACACGCCTGTCAACTGCAAGTGGTTTGACCGTCACCATGAGGAAAAAGGATCTGAGCGACTTCGACCGCGGGATGTTAGCTGGTGCTCGGCGAGGTGGACTGAGTATTTCCGAAACCGCACGTCTTCTAGGCTTTTCCCGAACAACCATTTCAAGGGTTTACCAAGACTAGTTAAACAACCAAAAAACAACCCCCAGAGACAAGCCTGTGGTCGCAAACGACTCGTCAATCCAAGGGGTGAGCGTAGGATGGGAATACTGTTCGTGCGAATAGAAACGTCACGACTCGTCAACTCACCGTGGAGTACAACACTGGACCGCAGAATAACGTCTCTGAACGCATTACACGCCGTAATTGGCAAGGATGGGCTACAACAACCGACGGTAGTCCCGGGTACCTTTGATCTCCACTCAAAACCGCAAAAAAGTCTCCCGTGATCACCAACACTGGACCGTCGACGACTGGAAGAAGGTCTCTGGTCGGATGAATCCAGTTTCCTATTGCATCACGCAGATGGCCGACGCAGAATTTGGAGACAACAGCACGAAGCGATGGACCCCTTCCTGTCTGGTTTCCACTGTTCAGGCTGGTGGAGGCTCTGTCATGGTCTGCGGAATGTTTTCCTGGTATACTCTTGGTCCGGTGATACCTGTAGAATAACGCCTTAATGGTCAGGGCTACCTGAACATTGTTGCCGACCACGTTCATCCCTTCATGGCTACAGTGGATACTTCCAGCAGGACAATGCTCTGTATCACAAGGCTCGTACAGTCATGAGATGGTTCCAGGAGCACTATAATGAATTCAACTTACTTCTCTAGCCATCACAGTCCCCGTATTTGAACCCAATCGAACATCTTTGGGACGAGCTGGAACGGGCTCATAGAACATCCCCCTAGCTATTCGAGGCATGGGAGCAGCTGTTGCATCCGCAGCTGTTGGACAACTATCATGGAACAATGCTTCCAGCGGCTAATTGAATCCATGCCACGGCGAATTCGTGCTGTTATAGCTGCTAGGGGTGGCGCAGCATAGTATTAGGGGGTGTTCCTAGTAAACTGGCCGCTCAGTTTTCTTTTAAATTTGCGGCTGAAGGTCATGCCGTAACAATGACAATCTTCGTCTTATTAAACCGCTATTAACCTGCTTTTTGATTACGAGAAATAATCTAAGTATATTCGGAGATTTTAATATTCTAAATACTGGCAAGTACTATAATAATAATAATAGTAATAATAATAATAATTTTTTAATGAACCATATCAGTCCTTATTTTTCTGTTTTCATTAGAAAGATGCAGTGGCGTAGCTGGGGGGGGGGGGGCGAACATGGGCCAAATGTTACATTTCTGAATGAAACGCCCCCCTCCCTAACTACGCCACTGGAAAGATGATTTATGGTGCTTGCTTTGAATCACGTATACGTTTATGGTTAGGTTAGGTTAGGTTCTCTGGTTTTTAATAATTTTGGATAAATCTTCTCATGAATTTAAAAGAAACAAATGACCACTTCTGTATTCTTCCATTCTGGACCCTTCTAGAAGTCATCATGCCATAATCCACGATTACTTGCATAGATTCACGTATAACAGGATGTGCGGTCTCAGGGACCGCGCTCCACTAACTTAGTTCCTAAAAAAAAAAAACTGATGTAAAAGTCATTTATTTTACTTCTCTTTAATTTTTTATTACCTAAACATATTCTCCAGTTAAATCCCAGTATATTTTTTGTTTATTAATATTTTCCTACTTAGAAATTTTTATTTGAAAACAAATATTTGGAGAAATTGCAATATGCAACGAATGCAAGAATACTAATGCTCTTTCTGAATTTCAAGAGCAATAAACTCTTCTAGTCTAGAAATATAATTTCATATATTTTTAACCTTTGTTTATACCACTTTTGAAAAAAACAATTTTAAATATCGACAAACATTGTTTTTTAGTTTTTTTTGTAATAAAAATTAGGCATTTTTTATCCTCTGAGAATTGATTGCTTTTATTCATTTTTTATAATTGTTTTCTTTTATGTAGTAAAGTATATACACTGTCATATCAATGAATTATGACCAGCACCCCTTCAAGGTACACGCACGGTTCACCCCAACAACGATTACACATTGCAAAATTTGCATAACAGGCTGAGAAAGCTTTAAAGCTGGTAAACGTCCGGATTTTACGGACATCCAAAAATTAAATCCACCCATGTGGGTGCATTTCGATGAATATCATGAACGTTTGGCAAAAAGTGTGCACGACAGTGTAAATCCACCCATTTGGGTGCATTTCAGTGAAAATCATGAATGTTTGGGAAAAAGTATGAATGTTTGTGAAAATGCATGAATGTTTGATAATAGGCTATCGCAGCAAGTGTGCCACTATCTCCGAAACGGCGCGATTTGTGAACTGTTCACGGTCCGCTGTAGTGAAGGTGTACAAAGAGTGGACAGCAATCGCGTCCCAACGCCATCACTGTAAAGGGTCAGGAGCCATCGACCGACGACTCGTAAAAGGTGACAGGAGAGCCATAGTCCATCAACTGACCACCAGATTCAACAGTGGTGCCAACAGACGCGTATCCGACATTACCGTTGAACGCACTCTGCTATGGATGGGCCTGAACAGTCGACGCATGATTGCTGCACCCATGTTAACCAGGGGTCATCGTCAACGACGCCTAGACTTTGCACGTGAACACCACCATTGTACCACAGACGAGTGGGCTAAGGTCGCCTTCTCCGACGAGTCAAGGTTTTTGCTCCAGAAGATTGACGGGCGATGGCGAGTGAGTCGTGAACACCATGAAAAGAGACTGCAGGAGGCTATTGTGGGCCAGAAACAGGCTGTTGGGGGTAGTGTGCATGTTTCGAGTCCTCCCTTGGCCCGCTAATTCGCCGGACATCAATCCAATCGTATATCTGTGGGAGCACCTTGATCGCCATGTACGGTAGCTGGAACCTCTACCTATGACTCTCGAAGCTCTGTGGGCAGCGCTTCAAGCGGAAAGGACTGCCATACCATCGGACACATACCGCGCACTTCTTGAGTCCATGCCACGACGCCTAGCAGCAGTTATAGCGGCGAAGGGTGGCTACTCCCATTACTAAGCGGGTAGTCATAATTCAGTGATATGACAGTGTATGTATAAAAGGTAAAAATAATGCAAATTATTAATTTTCATTTATTTTATTTTTATAAATGCTTTCCCTTATGTATTCATGTCTATTTTGAGTAAAAAAGAAGAGGTTTTAAATTTCTGTCTAAAAGTTGCGTTTTTCAGATAATATTGAAAAAGTTTTTTGAGTTGTTTCATTAAGAATGAGGTAAATTAAATGATAGATAAAAAAAAGATTCAAGAATTTCATTTTTGACATTAAAATAAGTAGTTTCAAAATGCGGTCTCAGAGACCGCGCCTCACCTCTGGAGTGTTAATTTTGACAGTTTTTGAAAGGAATTTTGATTTTGTCCTTTTGAATTTAATGATTGTGTTGGTGTGTATATTTTAAATAAATAAATAAATAAATAAATAAATAAATAAATAAATAAAATTATTCAGGTTGACTTTTGCTTATAACGTGCTATCGAGTGCCGCGATTTATCATTAATTTATAAAAGAATTCTATGATTAAAAGTGAGGGAAGGAACAGAAATGGTAGTAAATTTGTGCATGCGCATTCCTACTTCCTGAACATCCTGTCCGTATAAAGACACAGAATTTTCAAATTTTTCTCATGAGAAAGGTACTGATCACAAATGGTAATGAAATAAAGGATCAATCTTCAAAATCTGACAATGATCTAGTACAGAGGTTCTCAAGTGATGTCCCGCGGAATCCTAAAGTTCCGCCAAAAAATTTTGGTATTCCGTGTGAAATTCACTAATTTTATACAAAAAAATATTTCCAAACTGAGAATTTAAAGTCTAAAGCTAAAATTAAAATTAATCCATAAAAACATGTCTAAGATTCAATATAAATTAATAAGGGTTCCAATATATGTAACATGTCTAAAAGGATTTCGCGTTAAAATAAGTTTGGGAACCTCTGATCTACAGTAGTACGTCAATATCATAAATTCTGAAATGTATATCTGGAGATTTCCTATAATCGTTGCCTTTTTTAATTTCTTCCATTCAAACGCTGGCAATATCCACGCTGGATGGTCCATCCTAATTATTTAGTAAATGTTCACAATGATAAGGAAGAATTTCATTAAAATTAAAAGTATCCTATCTGTATATATTGAAAAGTAAAAATACGGAATAAAAGAACATTTACGAGCTTTTCCGTAAGTTTCGAGGAGTTTTCTAAGAAAAAAAAAATCTTTTCCGTTTAAATATTTTGTTTGAGAATTTGACTTATAGATGAGAAAAGACTCTCTACGCGGATGTGAGTGACAAGTGCTTGAAACTGTCCCCTAAATGAGAAGCAGTAAACTTCACCTTAAAGACGAACAGCACACTCCGTGAGACCTTTTTCACTCGACTCGATGGTGACTAAATCAAGACACGGATTTGGCAGGAAAAAAAAAACCAGCAACAAAAAAGGCTCCCAATAAATAACACAGACTTGGCAGAGAAGTTTCAAGAACAAAAGTGATGCTTCGTTACATAGTAAACGATGTTTTGAATTTCCGCGCAATTTCACCGTAAGACGCCGGCATCTCCTATCTGGCGAAGAGACAAAAAAAATGAAAAATGTGCGAGATTAAGCGAAATAAACCATCGTTAACTGCTTCCAAAACAGGAAGAAATGGTCAGATTGGAAAGGAAATCTTGCGTTATGAGTTCCTTAGCCCATAAATTTAAGGTAAGTGCTGCTCACGACTATTTCCCTTTAAATGTGGAAGCCTCCCCGCCTTTTAATATTCCGATTCGTCGCTTGCTAAAGGACAGAAACGCAGCTTTCGAAGCGTGCATGCAGGTGAATATAAATTTCTTTCTACGGCTGGAGTAAGAACGACTTTTCTTTTCAAAAATTACCCGGGTGATAGTTCTGAATCAAAATCATAACTTTCAGCAACCTGAGTATTTATTAAAAAGAGAAATTTCTTTGCACAACAATAAAGAATGCCCACGGGGCAGAGAATTAGTTACAGCCGGCAACCCACAGAAAAGTTAGCGAACCGACTCTTTTCTCTTCGTATCCAGAAGACTGCAAAGCATCTTTCTCCTTCTCAATAAATCAAATAAAACTTGAAAATAAAATTATCATCATAGTATATTATAACCTGGTCCCGATAAGAATGAAATAAAATCGAAATGCGCTGGCATTAGTCGTACCGTTTCACCGAGTCCTCCAATTCACCATAAGAAATAAACCCTTTCTCTTTGGATATTTCTTTTGTAAAAAATCATGAACTGGTTACTTAAATCCAATTATTAAAATGCTACTCAAAAATAACTTCTTATATTCGTACATGTTCTGATTCATTTTGAAAATATAATTAGTTTAACTTCATTTTTATCGATATCTTTCAAAATTGAATCCTATATCGTTAGATGTTATGAATCTGATGACAGCGGTGCTATCTCTTGACGAGAAATGTAATATACAGGGTTAGCCTAAATGATTCATCGCGTTTCAAAGCACTGTTTACTTACAAGTATACGACGTACAAAGACAGGTGATACATGAACAGATAAATACACTCACCCAGCTCTAGTACATTATACGAAGGTTATTCGGAAGGTAAGGTCTGTTTTGTAATAAAAACAAAACTACTATATATATTTTCAAAATTTTTTCTTTACCAGTTTCTATGTACCTTTAACTATTTTCCCACAAGGTTCCACGTTTATTTAGGCACTTGTCATAGCGCTCAATGTACTTCCGCATGATCAGTTCATAGAAGCTGCCGCCAGTGAAGAAAGTCACGCAGTTTTCACTTGTTCATCGTCGCTGAAATGCAGGCTGCCGATGATCACCTTTAGATCCTGGAACAGGTGGTAGCCACTGGACGCGAGGTCCGGACTGTAAGGCGGGTGGTCAAGTTGTTCCCAACTTATCAGATCTTTTGTTTGGAAACAACTTGACCACCCACCTTACAGTCCGGACCTCGCGTCTAGTGGCTACCACCTGGATCGAAAAGGAGATCATCGGCAGCCTGCATTTCAGCGACGATGAACAAGTGAAAATTGCGTGACTTTCTTCACGGACGGCAGCTTCTATGAAGTGATCATGCGGAAGTACATTGAGCGCTATGACAAGCGCTTAAATAAACTTGGAAACTAAGTGGAAAAATAGTTAAAGGTACATATAATCTGGAAAAGATATATATTTGAAAATATATATAGTAGTTTTGTTTTTATTATAAAACGGGCCTTACTTTCCGAATAACCGTCGTACAAATGTTCAATGTGTCTGTGCGCCCTTGTTCGCCTGGCACACATCCAAACGGTAATCCAGTTCCGTCCACAAGTTCACTAGCATGTTTCCGTCGCAGCAGCAGTGATGCATTCCTGCAGTTCCACGAGGTAGGCTTTTTAAAGTTGGTGAGTGTATCAAGGGCACATATTCGTATGCTCTTGATGTAGGCTATGTATCTTTTCATGTATCACCCGTCTTTATAAGTCATATACTTGAAAAGAAACAGTGCTTTGAAAACCTGATGTTTGGAGGTTCATCTCCAGTATATATTTATTATTTCTCTGCGAGTTCATCATATATTGTTAAACCGTCATAAGAAGTCATCTTTAATCGTATTTCTAACAATAATAAGCTCTAAATTATGACTAGATATTACGATTTGAATGTGACATAATTTGCATATTTGGGATGATGAAAATTACAGACACTTCTTATGGAATCCTGAAATTCACACCTAGAATACCGAAACTCCGTTCATTATCTTAAGCTTGCATAAACTATTCGGAGTTTCTAAAGTTTATTCTGTTTTTAAGCGATTTCAAAAGCTTGTTTCTACCAATTTTTTTTTTTTTGATCTGCTTACAACAGCTAATTTTTGAAAGCTACTTCTGAGGCTCCCGTTGAAAATGAAGTCTCTCTCGATAAAAAAAAAAATTCTTTAAAATCCCATCATGTAAATCAGTAATTACCCGAGCGGATTTATGAAAAACTTCTTTTTTGATTAAATAAGGAATCTATCTTTGGGAAATATCTTTTTTATTTTTTTTATTTATCCTTTTCAAAGATTTCGTACAAGGTTTCCTCGCTCTATAGTAACGATAAATAGAGCGAGATTCGACATTAAGCCGGCAGCTTATTTGAATTTTTAAATTAACAAGTCCTATCCTATGTTCATTAACGCCGTCTTTAGACCTTTGGGAACAGCCCTGTAGTAGTTTTAGGTCTTTCCATTTCGTTTTAGATTATATATATATATATATACAGGTATTTATATATCTATGTATTTATATATTATTTTAGAAAAGCCTTAGCGAGCGCGTTAAATTCTGGAAGTCAATGTTACTGCCTTCTGATGGCAATCACCCCAAACTTTTGCGTTATATAAAGAATTACTCCACTCTTCACTAGTTTAGGCGACTATGGTCATTTAGCTTTTCAGTACTTGATTATGATATTCCTTAGTGGTATATTTCAATTAGTATACTTCAATATCAACATTTATTTTCTCTTATTTTTTTATGTCTCCGTAAGCCAGTCCCCGAGCCGAAGAGATCATCGAGCAAAGTGCAATTTTTTTTTTTTTAAATCATGTTTTTTATTAATTAAATATAGCCTTAAATCCTTCAACGTATCAGATTCATTCGTGAAGAAAGGTTTTTTTATCATATAAATTCGAAATATATTAAAAAAAAATTATCTTGGCAATTGAATTCTTCTTAGAACTAATATCTAAATTAACTCTTCTCAAATCCACTCCCCTTAAATACCAATTCGATTTCCAGACCAAACCTGCTGCCAAGAAATTTTTGAAAGAGAGAGCGAGAAAAAAAATTATTGCTTAAACTTCAGCATTTTTATTTAGTTTCTTAAAGTTTTATAAAGAAAAGAAAAACCAGCTTAATTTAAAATCAGATTTGAAGAAATGGAAATTAACAGTTAATGAAACACAATTACATAGAATAGATCAAAAGACTTTAATAACAAGCAACCCACTGTGCCTATAGAAAATTTACACCAACACATTGGATAAAAATCAAAATTATATCAAAAGAAAAAAAATTACAATAAAAGATTAATAGAAAAAGACTTGCCCATAAATAAAACAACAAATTTGGCCAAACCAAACAACGAAATTAACAAATTGTGGTAGATACTATTAACGAATAATTAATTGATTTCAACTTCAAAGTTTTTGGAAGCATTTCCCCTTTCTTTACCAAATTGAATTTGTCATAAACCAGTTGGTATGATTTTGAACACTGGACTATACCTGGAGAGCTGTCACAGTACTGCAAAACAGAGTACTTTTATAACGTGAACCTGTTACCTTGATTTACCATGGCACTGCCAGTGCGAAAAAATGATGACAGTACTTCTGCCCAGTTTTTCAATAGGTTTTTCCCACGTGCAGGATCTGTATAAAAGGTACCGGGAACCATTTTTCCCTGACGTGACTATAGTTCGCAGCGCGCTCACACCGGCTGTGCCTAAAAAGCTCGATCGAATCCGTAAACCGAATTAAATGAATCGATTATTTTACAATGTATGGTCTTTATTATCATTCAAATTTATTGTTTAAAACAATGCTTCCTTACAAAATACGAATTCAACAAAGCCAAACATGATCAATCGTGAATGTACCATGTGATTGGTCAGTTACGGTCGACATCGGTTGAATTTCTTTTAGACTCGGACTTAGTTAAAGGAATATAAGCTTAAACTGAAGGTGGGAGAAGGTATTTCCACTGAAAACGCTTTTTAATTTATTTATATTTTATGTGGATTGGACTTTTATTTCAAAAGTCATATCATCTATCATCAAGCGGTTTGTAAATGTAATAAATTTAATGCAAAATTCTGAACACACATTATTAGTCATCAAAAAAATCATTAGGTCATTCAAAATTTGAAAACATCCTATGAATGTGAACGCACTCAAAATGAAATTGATCGTTTAAATGACCTGTATTTAAAATATGACTTTTATTTATAAAATTATCTAATAATTTTAAGTTTTATTGTTACCCTATTCAGGAAGTAAGAAAATAACTTATTTCAAAAGTAATATATTTACAAAAAAATACTCCATAAGTTACAGATTTCTCTTCTTTTCAGCAATAAGAAAACAAAACGACATTCCATTTTCCTTCATAACAAACACCCTACTCTGCAGTTTCTATCTATGTATACCAGATTTCAGTTCCAGAGGGGCAAATGTTTGTCGACTGATGATAGTCGGAAGAAAAATCGAATATTCTGTTTGATTTCAACGTCGCCGTCGAGAAAAGTCCCAAAATCGAGAGGCCTCTCTCTCTCTCTCTCTCTCTCTCTCTCTCTCTCTCCATCAAAATATCGAACTCCAAAATAAAAAATAAAAAAAAGATGAAGGGAAGAAATGTCAAATACTCATTCTGGAGAGGGTCTTCATGATATTGAATTTCTCTAAAGTCACCGAACTCCTCAAAGGAACGAAAATAAAATAAAAAAATAAATCGTCCTTATTTATTTCTGAGGGATATTGCGCCGGCGAATATTGACGAAACAGCGCGACCAGGAGCTAATCCAGGAAAATAAGAAAGAAAAAAGAAGACGATGCCATCTGTCAAAGATTATTAAATTTCATTTTTATTTTTCTTCTCGTAAAAGATTATTTAGAATTAAGAAACAGAAGTCCCTATAACCGACTTCGCACGCCTCTTTTCTTTAATACTCTGATAAGTAAACAAATAATAAATAAATAAATAAATAAATAAATAAATAAATAAATAAATAATGCCACCACAGACTTTTGCAATCGTCCAACAGATGGCAATACTCTCACGAGCTGGAAAAACAGATTTTGAGTCAAAGTTAGGAAACAAAGTAAATACACACAAGCTTAGCTCTCCTTCTCTTTGTTTATCCTTAAACAGCTCCAAACCTGCCAAATCGATAACCAGCAAAGGGAACTTAATATCGTTCTGCGGTTGGCCAAAGTTTCTCGATTCGATACCAGGTGGGATTGGTGGTGCCGAATTTCTTTTTCTTCATTTTTCTTTCTCCGATGAGAAATTCTAATTTCACCTCATTGTAATTCACCATTTAGAATTCAGTGCATTTTTTTAGTTTACAGTGTCATTTTTTTTTCTTAAATGGTTTCTAGAAAAGAGAAACTTTCGATTTTTCCAAAAAGAAAAAAATTCAAATTAGCGTATATACTCGTAGATAAATGAGGGCAGATTTTGAGCTAAAAGTTATGAAATTTGCTCTGACTCGCCGATAAATCAAGAATAAAACTTATGGTACTCATCCAAATACACAATTCTCTGTTTGCTCGGATATAACGCTGACCTTAAACCATTGAATTCATTTTAGACCCCCAAGACCAACCATGAACTCCTATTCTCTGTTCTTTAATTAATTTTTTAATATGTTGAATTTAAGAATAAAGTTTAAGAATAATTCTATTTAGTTACTTATTTCAGTGAAATAATCGTAATATGATATGACGGTTTAAAAAAATTTAAATTATGCAACTGTAGTTTTGGAAATATATTGAAGTGAGAAAACAAAATTAAAAAAAAAAAAATCTTTAGACAAATTTTCTGGAAAATTACTTACATACTATATAAATCTTTTTTTCTCTTTTGGAGATTTATATACTATGTAATGAAAGTTCTATTCCCAACGTTATATTTTTTGGAAAATTACTTACTTACAGTGTATAATTATTCATGGACAACTCTAAGTGGCTCTAACCAAGGCCCGGACCACAGATTTACCGAGTAGACAGATACGACATAAGCCTTTTTTAACATGGGATGATTGGTTGCGCTTTGACGGTCGCGCCCTCAAGTGAAAAAGAGGGGAATTAAATAAAACAAAATAGCCAGAAACTGTGAACACCAATATACAATATCGGAATAAAAGGAAAACACAAATCCACAAAAAAAATGTTTTAATGACTCAGATGTACATTTCGGAATTCATTAAAAAAAGGAATTATGAATTCCGAAATGTACATCTGAGTCATTAAAAAAAATTTTTTTTGTGGATTTGTGTTTTCCTTTTATTCCGATATTGTATAGACGGGAATTACTTGACGATTTGTTATGTGTACTCTGCAATGGAAAAACAGTGTATTTGAGTTCCAAAATTAATTGGAAAAAACGAAATGAAAGTATAAAAATTGATAAGTAGAATGTATTTTAAACCTTTGCCATGTATTTTAATCAATCTTGACTTAATATTTCATTCACATTTCATTCATATTTCATCGATAAAATACTCAAGTCAGGTAAAAGAGCATTCCCCGTTATGTTGTAGAAAAGTGGAAGGAGCTCTCTCTTCTTGCTAAAACATTCACTTTACAAGTCTGCTTGTTATTTTATAAGCAGTGATTTTATTTTATAAGAAGAAGTTATTTTATAAGCAGTGAGTAAAAAAAATTTGAAAGAAAAATCTATGGAAGTTTCAGATAAAATTGAAATATTTTTAGGTAAAAATGTACTATAAACAGGAATACAGTATTACTGTAGCAAGAACGGATGAAGATAGGTACAAAAATTTTGTCTGCAATTGCTCTCAAATATAGTGTAGAAATCTCTGTTGTAATTAGATTATTTTTACACCAAATTTTTAAAGTCATTTCTTTTAATAAGTGTTTATTAACATCAATTATTGTTGAATTATTTTTGTATATTACAGCACTAGTTTCTTAATTTTTTTATATATATAAAAAGCTACAACATATATGCACATTTTTATATTGTAGTAACATATTTATGCGAGTTTCAGGTAAAATTAAATTATTTTTCAAATTAAAATGTAAAAAAAGATTAACAATATTTTTATTATAATAAGTATATACCAATATTTACAAATGCAGTTGAGCAATAAGAATATTTTGTAACAAAAAAAAATTAAATAATTTTCTTACTGGTTTTATATTAAAATATGGTCTTTTTTAAGTTATGGCAACCTACATTTGTATTATTCATGGATTTTTCATTGCAGCTTGAACAAATATACAACTCAAAGTCAAAAAAATAGAATATATTACAATAATAATAATAATAATAATAATAATAATAATAATAATAATAATCTTTTTTATTATTAATTTTTTAAGATTTATCAAGTAAAATGTAAATAAGATTTATAATTATCAAACATTATGTGATTAAATCTTTTATCAATAAAACTAGCTGCTTCAAATTTAGTTTTTTTGGAAGTTGTTTTTCAATTTAAATAAAAAAAAAAAAATGTAGAGAAAATATGTTATATTGAAAAAAACAACACTTTATTTAAAACTATTGAGAGATTGTGCAAGCGAAAAATTTAAAAAATTTTCATAAAAAAAAAAAACAAAAAACAAAAAAAAAACGGGAAAGCAGACGAAACGTAGTTCCCATGGAATTTCCATGACAGGGAAACATAGTTCCCCTCTTTTTCACCAGGATCGCTGAATGCCAAGCGCAACCGCTTACACCCTCTAATGTCGTATCTGTCTACTCGGTAATCTGTGGCCCGGACAGCTCGAGCATGATGGGAACGGTCATGTGATCAAAGGACGGAAGGCTGATGCAGGCGATACTCGATCTTTTGCTGAGCTTACATGCGGATACAGATCATTTTATCATTCAGCATGAACTATTTAATATAATTCTTTCACAAAATATTGCAAAGGAAGCATGGATTGCTAACATATTCTTCAAGTAGGCATAAAAATTTATTTTCTTTCTGTTCATCTAAGTCACTGACGACGTTTGTAAGCGATTCTTCATGTTTAGATCATGTTCAAGCGATAGTGACACTCAAATTTGACGAAAATCATTTGCATTAAATTAATTGTTCATTCTAAAAGTTTGAATAACATTTTAGAAGATTCAGAATAAAAGAAATTACAATCGCAATCATTAAAACATATTGTAGGCAAATTAAAACAGAATAAACATCGAAGCATTAGGTCCAGTGAATTAGGCCTAACTATAAGTATCTGCTATTTGCGTATTATTAACATTTATAAATAAAACAAATGTTCACATACAAATAGTTATAATTAAAATTTGGAGTTAGCCTATATCCTATGTAGTTTTTCACGCTCTAGATCAGGATGTTTGAACTAAAATTAAAAACCGCTACAAATCAAAATTTATTTATTAAATTTAATAATTTAAATATTATTAAAAGTCTACAATATTTTCAAAAAACACTAGAAAAGGCCTACAATATTTTTAAAACAATAGAAAAACGCAAAAATGTATCTCGATGTTTTCCTTTAATTAGCTACGAGCTTTTTTTTTCCTTCCTTGTATTCTTTTCTCGCTGTCCTCGTTTAGGGCAAAGTAGATAAAATTACGGGCAGTGACATCGACCGGAAGTCCGCCATTTTTGATCCCACTGTGAATCATGAAAAACGTGCAATTTATATCCATTTCGACTGTGATTACTGCAATTTGATGCATAACAACCAGTCAAATATGTGTTTAGTTAAAAATATGAAGAAAAACAAATAAAAGTATTATGTGTATTGAGCTGTAACGTATACCCACTGTTTGACCCCACTGTGAATCAGAAATACGTTACAGCTCAATACACATAATACTTTTGTTTGTCTTTCCTCATATTTTCAACTAAACACATATTTTGTTGGTTGTTGTGCACCAAATTGCAGTAATCACAGTCGAAATCGATATAAATTGTACGCTTTTCTTATTCACAGTGGGATCAAAAATGGCGGACTTCCGGTGGATGTCGCTGCCCATCCTTTTATCTACTTTGCCCTATCCTCGTTCTCTCCTTTTGTGACGTCATTAGCGCATAGTGTCCGGGCCTTGTTATCTAGGAGGCCTTGCTCTAACTCGCTGCAAAAATCATGAAAGCATAAACAAGACGCTTTATGTAATGGCGGATTATTTGTAATGTATGCATGTATGCTTGTATAATTATAAGTTAGTGCTTCGCGCTACTCAGATCTTTGTGAAAGGGGTTCGCGGGTCGAAAAAATTTGGGAGCCACTGTATTAAGAGATAGATAAAGTTTTTTGCAACATTTATGCAACTAGGATCCCTATTCAAAAATTATTTATTCAGAATATACAGAGGTTGAGTCAAAAGTAATGGCCGACTCGGGAGGGGGGGGAGGGGGTTAGAGTTTGACGAATTCTGGGCGAAGACCATTTACCACAAGGGTATATCGCAGTTTATTAAGAGAAAAGAGTGGGAAGAAACGTCAGTACGAATTTGAATGCCATAGACATTGTGCCACCTGCGTCAGCCAGTGTAAAAATATGGCAGAAAAATTGGTGATACGCGGGCTCCTTCGGCGCTATTGGAAAAAGGGGACCAGTGCGCGAGCAGCAGTCGCCAAATTTGAAGGGTGGACGGTCAGGGTGTGGTTCAGCACGACGGACAGCACGACGGTGGTTCTCCCGCTTTTCGTCTGGAAGATGCGCCAAGGAGCGAAAAACCCAAAGAAGTGGATGACGCAGCCCTACGACAACAAGTGGAAGTCAACCCAGGCAGCACCACCTGTGGACTAGCGGCGGGTGAAGATGTGTCATCACCTGCTGGAAAAAAATCGACCACATCCAGCCACATCCAGCATACAGACCCGACCTGGCACCTTCCGACTACCATCTCTTCCGGTCCATGGCGCACTTCCTGCGTGGACGGCGCTTCGCCAATGTCAGTGAGGTTGAAGACGCCGTGCCTGACTTTTTCGTCCAGAAACCGGAGGAGTGGTATCGCGAAGGCATCCGCCAACTGGCTGATCGTTGGATGAAGACCATCGAGCATGATGTACTCTACTTTGAAGATTAGCAATGAGTGGTTCCTGTCTGGTCCCCATTTAAAAGTTTGCGCGGTAATTGGCCACTATTTTTGACTCTCCTTTGTACATAAATAAGTAAAAAAAACAACTTCGAACTACATCTCTTAATAAGAGTAACGTTTAATAACAAATTAAATAAATTGAAATTGCGGAATGGTATATTCCCATAGCCCTCTTAATCTGTCATGGGGAAAAATTTTTTTTTGCGGTGGGGGGGGGCGGGGCCCCAAAAACTTTAGTAATTCAAAAAACTGCTCATCAGAGCCAAACACTTAATTTACATAAAATATTTCTCTCAATGAGATAAGTTCCGTACATGTCGAATTTATTGAAGCTACAGGTGTTTCTTTATTTTTAGAAAAATATCTCAAAAAAGACTGAACCAATTTTTATAAAAAATACGTCAAGCCAGAATTTAAGAAGCCCTCTTTTTTTTTTTTTAAGAAACCAATAAATTAATTTTTTAAATGAAATTTTTTTTTCTGTTGGGAGGGAACTGAGGGAAAATATCGTGAAATTTTTACTCACGCATCAAATTATCTTTTCAACAATTTCAAAGGAATGGTGACACTTACCTAAAGAAATAAAAGAGAAAAAAATATTATTAGTGATAACAAAATTTGAATAAATCTCATAATAACTCCATACAATTCATTTATAAAAATTATTTATCATAATGAAAAGAGTTTGTACAAGTCGAGTTTATTGACGTTTGTTCGCTGGCTTGGTAAGTTACAGCCATTTCTTTATTTTTAGAAAAAAAAAAAACTTTTATCTATTCCTCTTTTACCTGTTCGGTGTCGAGGATTTAATGGAAATTTTAGCCTTTCTTTATTATTTGTTCACTCTGTACTTGTTTAATCAAGCCCGAGCTGGAAAACTGAAAAACTTGTCAGCAAACATTTCAAACGAAATTCACGACCCCTCCGGGAATAGACTAAACAATGTCATCGGAAATTCCACCACGCTTGCATAATGACCATTAGCTACAGGTCAATTGTGTTAATTGATATTGCCCTTTAAACGTTTAAAAATTTTTTTTTCCAAATTCCGAAACTATCAAATGGCAGATCTATACAAAAATAGCTATTATCAAATTTTTACGTGCCCGAAAGCCTTGAAAAAAACGCCGCATAGGCACATAGATGTTTTAGGTTTAGCTCTTTGATGACGCAACACATCGTGTTTGGTCAAATTACAACTTAATCAGCTCTCGAAAGTCATTTTTCAAATTTAAACGATTCGCAATGATAAAATTAGCTCAAATTCGGTAGCCTTTCAACATAATCCCAAACAACGAAGCATTTTATCCTCCAGCATCGTACCTTCAAAAGCCAAAGCTTAATGGAAATTCGCAAGTTTTAATGAAAGCAACGTAGAGGCGGCCAAGGGACCCATTCCATTATACGGGAGCCAAATTTAATTAAAAGCTTTAAAGTCGCTTTAAATTTTGGACGTTACAATGTCAGTGCACACGACATCTGCAATTGATTTTCTATCTACAAAGGGAATATCAACTTTGTCACAAATCTCAACAAAACTAAACGGAAGCGAAAAGAAAAGAATTGAATTGCAAGCCAACAAATTAGAAATCTTTTCTTCGCTGTAATCTTATCCCTTTAAGAAACTTTAAAAATACAACAAATGTACTAGGCCAATATACAGTGCCGGTCAGAGGTTTAGCACCAACATGATTAAAATTAGATTATACTTGTTTAAATGTCTTTGGGCAGATAAATATCGTAAAAGGAATGGAAGTAATATTTAATAATAATTAAGACAATCCACAAAGTCGTGAGGGGTGTCACAGTATCAAAGATATAATGCAAAAAAGGAAACAATTGCAGTTCATTCAAGTATACGGATCTGCATTGGACACCACAACAATGGAAAAATGTTGTTTTTGGATGAAACGAAAATGAAACTCTTTGGGAGTGATGGAAAACAAGTCATAAGGCGTCGTAAGAAGGAGGCGTTTGCTGTTCAGTGTTTACAAGTCACTGTGAAACGTGGAGGAGGAGGAAACACCATGGTATGGGCGGCGCTCTCTAGTCACGGATGTGGTCCTATCCAAAATATTCCTGGAATCATGGATCAGCTGGTCTACAAAAATATCTTGGAAACTGTTTTGCTGACGTATGTTGATGACAATATGCCTCTCACTTGGTGTTTCCAACTTGATAAGGACCCTAAACATCGTAGCGGTGGTTAGGTGATAATTTCATTCGCGTTCTAGAGTGGCCCTCTCAGTCCCCTGACAAGAACCCTATCGAAAGGTTATGGGGCAATGTTAAGCGAATGCTCAGCAACAAGACATGCAAAAACAAGTAAGAATTGCTCACTGCAGTCACTGAAGCATGGAAGAATATTCCACTTGATAAATGTCAGAAACTTATTGACTCTATGCCACGTCGTTGTCTCGCTGTGATAAAAAATCATGGGTATCCAACTCGTTGCTAAACGCTTTGCTTCTCGTAGCCCGTAGATTTTTTTGTCCTTATTTTGTTTCATTTTATCAGTAATAATGTACAGGTGCTAAACTTGTGCCACTTGAGTTTTGTTGTAAATTGTTTAAAATACACATCACCAAACAACGAGACGTTGTTTTGTAAAGTGGAATTGATTTTTTAGAAATAAATATGTATAACATCATATACAATAATTAAAACAAGTGTTGAATCCCTCATTTCAAATAAAAAGAGGTTTTCTAATAATTGTGTCTTTGAGGTGCTAAGCTAAACTTCTGACCGGCATTGTAAGTACAGGCGAGAAAGAAAGGATATTGCGCGACCTGGGGACGAACCATGTACCACAGTATCGCCCTCGCCGCTCTAAACATTTATTACTTTATATACCAGCCTGGTCTCTCATGACAGTCATTATATAAACAGGAGAACATCTCCGTAGTAACTACCAAACGGTTGATGACACTCTTTAAATATTTTCTCTTTTGCACTTCTATGATTTTCATTAGACTCTGACCTGCTCACCTGTCTGGCAATTGTAAACTGCTGTTTGCCCTTCGTCATAATATTTCAATTAACATTACACGCAGGCTTTCAATACAGGAAAGCTGATAACTGAAATTTAACGCGTATGATAATTTGGATGACAACTAGAATTTGTCATATCATCGGCTTTTACTAGTTCAACCTTTAAACCCAATGTTGTCGAATATCTCCATGTATGCGAGTTGCATGCAAATTCGACTGAGTCATACAAATTACGAAAAAAAAAGAAATACAATAGTCGTAATTGACAAAATTTATTAAATTTTTGCGTTCTCGCATTTTCTCAAGAAATATTTTTACTTATACTGTCAGAAATTAAAAAGTTTTAAGCGATATCATTTTGTGCCCCTGATAAATGAAACCTAAGTTAAATGTTAGGATTGCTTACACTCTCATGGAAAAACTAATGAAAGAAGAAAAGATGAAAGAGGGAACCATTCGTTCCAACCTTTGCCCTCTCACTTTACAGGGAATTCACTTTTCCTGGAATTAAGCGAGCAGGAAGCAGGTCATATTACGTCGGAACGACGTCACAAGGGAGTCCGTTGTCAAAAAAAAAGGTTCCACAGTTGAAGGGTCATTCTTTTGGAAATGACCCTTAGAAGAGCCCTCATCATATTCTGTGGTTAGCAACCCTTTAGAGCCTCCGTCGCAACGTGGAAAGCGTTCATCAAATGCCTTTGGCGCTAAACACACGCACACACACACACACACACACACACACACACACACAGCTTCTGTTATCTCAACACGACGAATACCACCAAGGACAGAAAAAGAATGTCAAAGTCAAAGAACGCTCGCAGTCCTTGGGCGATTATTTCTTGGTTGGTTTGTTTGTATCGCCACTTACCAATTTCGTCATCGGAAAGACATTTTACCTTACCAATGGCGCAGACCTAAGTCAATAATACCATAGTACATTAGACGTCCATTAATTATAACGAGAATTATTAATTTCGTGAAATCATTTGTCGTATAAGTTTTCGCTCAAAAAAGTCGTCAACTTAATTATCCAAATCGGCCGCCGTTTGTGATCTACTCTTGCTCAATTCATAATTACTTCCCACGGCCCAAATTCTAAGACTCCTTAATCAAAGCCCAAATTTCGTTTGATTATGGATTCTCTTTTACATCTATTAAGGCAATACCTGTTATTATATTGTTACGAGTATTTCACCCGTGAAAAAATTACAGTACCAAAAGAAACCTTATTTCGATGCACTAAATTCGAGCGGCACTTGATTAAAGTGGTTATGTACACTCAAAATTAGACACTAAGGCCATGATGTCTTAAAGCTCTGGATTAGAATGGGCTAACAAAGTAATGCCATCTCTCGGCGATCAAATAAAATTTAGGCTAAAATTTAGTGGTTATGGCACACGTAATTATTCTTGTTAGGGTACTATTTTGTATAACCCCTTTGTTGAAAGCTTATTGGGTACGTTCGGAGAACAGCCACTCGTAAATTTCTCGAGAATCGGAGAATTGACGATTTGGACTTTATTTTACTGCGTATTCTGGTGTCAAAATTTGTAATGCATCGTTGGGGGTGGGTCTTCGTTAAGTCAGCTCAAGCGGCTCAAGTTTTCAGGATGGAGGGTCTGCACGTGATATTTCTATATATTTCAAGCGGCTCTGATATAGAGCTGATGTTTATATCAGTTACCTAAAATTAAAATCTTATTGGCTTACGGAAATAAAATGGGGTTTCATAAAGCTTACAAATATACAGGGTGATTCAGAAAGGTAGGTCAAGAACAGAGACAAATGAAAGAAAGAGACTGGCAGTGGTCTCCCCTCTAGTGGTGCCTTCGCGCCGCCATATTGGGATTGGTAAGAAACAGCTGATCGCCCTAGGCAATGCATGTGAATCAATCGGTTTGGTTTGGTTTGTTTGGTATTAACGTCCTTTTCAACTTCTATGGTCATTTCAGGACAGGGTTATAGGGGCGGCAAATTTTGCCTCGCAAGGGTTCTTTAACGTGCAGCCGGCAAACGACTACACGGGACCAACATCTTTACTTCCCTTCCGAAGGAAGTGCGTGGTCTCAAGATTTTCTCCCTGAAAAAAATCCTCGTCGTCCTCGACCGGAATCGAACCCGCGTCCTCGGGCATCAGAGGCGATAACGCAACCACTGAGCTACCGAGGCCGATGTGAAACAATCGCAAACAATTGCTTATTATAATATGTGGATTAATAAATTGATTATTTTATTGAACTAAGAATTAATTCTTCCTTTTCTTTTAATTTAAAATTTTACAATATTTGTCTTTCAAAAATTCGTTAGGTATTGAATCAGTTATTTGGAGTTATTAAAAGTAAACGTTATCGTTAGTTAATGTAATGAAGTTTTTTAAAAAAAACCAGAAAGCAGGTTATGCTTACTAATACTTCCAGAAATCATCTACAAAAACAGCTGAAATTACATTGAGAATATATACCGCCTTAGGTTTTTGCCAATCGTAACATGGTGAATGCTGCACTTCCGCTGGCACCAGTAGCGCTCAGCGAAATGAATAGGGCATTGCCCAGTCTCTCTCTTTCATTTGTCTCTGGTCAAGAATTAAATACCATGTACAGATTGTAGAGGGAAACAAAATTTTTCCTATAAACATGGGTCCGGAAATGCATCCTTACAGAGATAATGCAACTTGTACGAGATAGAAATAACATTACAGTAGGTCTTCTAAATGCCGACCCTGAGCCTCGATGCAGGTTTTTAGTCTGCGGACGAGATTCTCGCGAACTCTGGTGAAGATGTCCGGAGAATCACTGACTTCTCCACACGCTGTTGGTAAATCTTTTCCGCTTCAGTAGCATTACCCTGTGCCTCGCCTAGATGAGATGCATGTCCGCCAGCTCCGCATTAGTCAAGCGATCATTGGAGTTACATGTTTCGTTTCCTTTCTTTTAAAGGAGAGTACACGAACAATTTACATGTTTAGATCCTAATTTACATGGACCCTACCATTGCCGTCCGGGTAACGCACATCCATTCCTACCTCGTACAAGTTGCATTATCTCTGGAAGGATGCATTTCCGGACCCATGTTTATAGGAAAAATATTGTACAAGGTATTTACATTCTTAACCTACCTTTCTGAATCATCCTGTATAAATGCCGTTATGCAAATAAAAAAAAAAGTAGTTTGAGTACCATTATGAAATTTGGATATAAACTAACTATGGCCAGCTCTGTTTGGTTTAATTCCAACAAATGCATCACGATTTTGACATTTGTACTGAACTTTCCCCTTAAAAGATTAAACAATAAGCTTTGTCACTTGGCAAAGACTCTGATCTAAGGAGTAATCATCGAACCAGTCCAACTAAGAATCTCACTACTGCAGAAAAAATTTAAGAAAAAAGATTAAGGAAAAAACAGATAAGTTTACGAGCTTTAGAGATGGAAGATAAACGGAAGCACATAAACAGAAAAGAACGGATTTAAAAAAAAAAATTTTTTCAGCGAATGTCGATAGAGACGCAACATTAAACAAAATAACGACCGCTTCACGACACGACATCCCATGGTATACCACAGAGCGGCTGGTGTAGCTTTACTATATAATTAGTCCCTCGGGAGTGCCTTCAACTTCGTTGCGATTTAATTAATAGCTTTTGCAACGACATAATTTAGACTCCATTTGAAATACGGATATTGAAACTGATAATCAGGAGCAGTGAAAGTGCTCTATAAAATTTAAATTTGCACTCATAGATCCAAGTTTCTGAAGTCCCTCGTCGAATAAAGGCCTTACCGGAAAAAAAGTAAAGTTCGATTTTTCGGCTTGGAACAGCGATAATCTTCGCCAAAACTCTAAGATCTTTTAGCCACGGGTATTAAAACTTCATGGAAACCACAAAATCCTCATTAAGCTATTCTAATCCATCTCGTATCCAACAGAACCTTTTGACTACAAAGAAATGAGCTCTTCAAAGAAAACATCCAAAGGTCCATTAAAGAACAAAAAGGCATTAGAACAGGACTAGTATAAACGACGTCGAAACACGTGTAATTCAAGATTCGAATCAATACTTCACAAATGATCAGTGCTGACCTCTATTGGTAAAATTAGTAATCAGATTAACCTATACCTTACAAATTCGTGAAACACAACAGATGAAGCATCTCAAAGGACATGCAAAATAGTTACGAGAATCTCCAGACAATAAAAGCACGTTATAAAACAATTTCCACAAATTTATTACTCTGAACACACAGGTACATTCCGACGGCTAAGCCGTCTTCGTCAGCGTGTTCAAGATGTACCCCATGAAAGAAGGAAGGATTTTGGTGAACTTTTTTTTGTTTTGTTTTGAATTTGCTGTTGAACAAATGGGCAATTGGAATTTTTTGTGTATCTCTTACCGTTTTCGAGGTCTTTGTGTGTGTCTTAATTTGCATATTTGAGATGATGAAAAGTGCTCCAACACATGAAGCACCCTCAAGTTCCTATTCATTCCCTGTATTGGAATTTGCGTAACTACATTTGTATCCAAGATAGGAAGGGGGTAACAGATCTTTGACTCACCCTGCAGATTTTCAAATTTTTTTCTTTACCAGATTCTATATACCTTTAACTATTTTTCCACACAGTTTCTAAGTCTACAGGGTCGGGACACTTTAATATGACCACCTCTCCTCGAACATGCTGGAACGTCCCATGGTATGCAAATGAAAAATCATTGCATATCATTAAAAGCTGACAGCAGCAGACGTGTAGTAGCATCCGTTAACACAGCAACTGTTGCCGTCATGGGCAGAGCATGTGACCTGCCGGACCTCCAAAAGGGGATGATCATTGGCTTTCGGGCCAAGGGGGACAGCATTTCAGAAACTGCCATCTTTGTGAACTGTTCTAGGGCTGCCGTTGTGAAGGTGTACAGCGACTGGACGAACCAGACAGTTTTGAGCAACCGAAGAGGTAACTGTGGGGCCCCACGGGCTATCGATCCTAGAGGCGAGCGTCGGTTACGACGCCTAGCCAAGACCAATCAGCGTGCCGCTGTTGAGCAACTGACACAGCAAATGAATAGTGGGGCCACTAGGCAAGTCAGCATCAAGACAGCGCAACGATCCCTTTTGAGGTTGGGGCTCCAGAGCAGGCGTATAGTAAGAGCACCCATGTTGACGCCTGTGCATCGTCGAAAACGCCTCCAATTCGCAATGGACTATCGCCATTGGACCTCGGCCGAGTGGCAAGGGGTTGCTTTTTCTGACGAGTCGCGGTTTCTGGTGAACAGAATGGACGGACGATGGAGAATTCGCCGGGAAGCATCTGAGAACAGGCATCCCGACACCATCGTTGGCAGACGACAGGCTGGTAGGGGAGATGTGACTGTTTGGGGGATGTTTTCGTGGTATGGTCTGAGTCCACTGATACCGCTGGAGGGTATACTGAATGCTGTTCGTTACCTGACGAACGTCGCAGACCAGGTACACCCCTTCATGTCGACAGTGTTTCCTCAGGGTGATGTCACCTTTCAACAGGACAATGCTCCCTGCCATACTGCCAAAATTGTCCACGACTGGTTCGAGGAGCATGAGGATGAATTCAAGCTACTCCCATGGCCACCAAATTCCCCGGACCTCAACCCCATTGAACATTTGTGGGACCGTCTCGATCGCCATGTCCGCAAGCTGGACCCTTCACCACGCACGGTGATGGAATTACGGGATGCACTGATCGCTGAATGGTCCCAGATACCTGCAACCACCTTCCGAGGACTTCCTGACCCTCTGCCACGTCGACTAGCTGCTGTGCATACTAGCAGATGGTCATATTCATGTGTCCCGACTCACTTCATGTAAATCTGCCACCAGTAAAGAAAATCACGCAGTTTTCACTTCTTCATCATCGCTGAAACGCAGCTGCCGATGAACTCCTTTAGATCCTGGAAAAGGTGGTAGTCACTGGACGCGAGGTCCAGACTATAAGGCTGGTGGTCAAGTTGTTCTCAACTAATCAGATCTTTTCGTTGGGAACAACTTCATCACCCCTCTAACAATCCAGACCTGTGGTTCTATTTTTCTTTTTTTTACATTTTTTTACGGTATTTTTGTTATCCCTAGTTTTGTTGACTATTCCGCTAGTTACGGGAAATGCTACTTCTTATCAGCAAATATAGTTTATTCAAAAACCTAAGTCCGTCTGCTAAGTCAGCTGAAAAAAAATACCAAAGAAATAAATCTTTCGAACCATTTTAAATTTGATCAAAGATCGTAGATAACAAGAGGATATTTTTTCTTTTGATGCCCAGATCAAGAAATTAAACTTTTTCAAGTGATTCGTGAAGAGCCACATTTCTCTTTCTTTTATTGACCTCATGTTCAT
This sequence comes from Rhysida immarginata, assembly GCA_023313115.1. Classification (NCBI taxonomy): domain Eukaryota; kingdom Metazoa; phylum Arthropoda; class Chilopoda; order Scolopendromorpha; family Scolopendridae; genus Rhysida; species Rhysida immarginata. Next base: position 242,404 of record JAHWFO010089087.1, read on the forward strand.
TTCCTTCTCCTCTAAATTAAAAAAAAAAGATTATAGCCTGAAACAAACAGAGGAAATCATCATCTCCAATGAACATTTTAACCGACGATATTAGAAACTTTTATTATTAAACCGCATAAGACCTTGGAAAATAAAATATTTAAAAAAAGGAAAAAAAAAGGTGGGTAAAAAATAAGGGGAGTTGACATGGCTGCTGGATGAGATCGAGGCGCTGGCACTGAATCAGAAACTTCAAATGATTACGCTTGTTTTCAAAGGAAACCAGAATGAATAAGGCAAAAGAAGAAAGACAGAAAATGATAAAAGATAGGAAGAGGACCAGAAGAGAAGAAAATAAAAACAGTTCACTCGAGATTGGAAGCCGTGATAAAGTGTGCGCCGGATATTTACTCCGTTTCCCCCAACTCAAGATTAAATGAAATTATGTCCGCCAAGGGAGAGTAAATGGAAGGAGCTAAAAATGGTATGCTCCATGTTTCCATCTATTCATGAAAGAAAGAAAAAAGAATAATAAACCCAGTCCCTCTGAAATACTTTTTTTTTTCCTCAAAACTTTAACGGCGAAGGCCCCTGGAGTCGAAGATATTGAATTCTCGAACTTTTATTGCGGACGAAGCAAAGCGTGGACAAACATTTTCTGATATAAATTCCATACGCGAAATCAAGAAAAGAAAGAAAGAATTAAACTTGGGGTTTGCCTAGAACTAAAAGACCCAATCAAAAGAGTCTTATCCCTTAACTCATCATTTCTGCGCTAAACGATCAACGATTGCAAAGACCATGCCAACAATTTGGTAAAAGAAACCTATCTTTCGTGACGCATCGGAGAAAATTAAAAAGCATTCGATTTCTTCAAATTCAAAGAAGACTTATGCACTAGTGTTATTTTTACTCAATGGTAATCAATTTCATGCTATCATTTGAAACAGGCTATCTCAGCATGAAAATGTTCAAACAATTTAAAAAATTAGACTGAAGACATGGAAGTGTAAACAATTTCAATGAAATCAAAATCTTCTCTGATCTCGATGAGGGATATAAACAGGTCAAAGGGGTAGTCCAATGTCAATCAGAGAGTCAGTCTACTAGAATTCATTGCCAAACCACACAGCCAGCTTCTCGTTATATTTCACTGTTACCACAAGACGAGAATCTACTGCCTTCCTCCTGCTTCCTCCAATCTCCACTGTCAACCGCCAGCTTTTGCCAACTGCAATGCAAAACACGGCTACAAGAATCACCATAGTCTACAAAGACTATTGTACTTCTCAAGAAAGTTCATCTAAATGTCATCTAACCCACAGTAAAGTAAATAAATAAATTTTGTATACAACTTTCATTGCGATACAGAATGATTATAAAAAACATTAACTCTATACATTAACTGCAAAAACGTGTCATCCTCCATGGCCAGAAGTTCTATCTCCAAAAAGCTAATGTAATTTCAGCAAGCCCGGCTATAATTCGCTCATAATATCCACAGTGTTCAATTAATGAAAAGAACAGTCTATCTATCTATCCGTTCCGCAGTAAGGAGAAATTCCGAATGAGCATTTTCGAAGAATATGCTTTATGAATCCGATTTCGACGCAATCAGCTCTGTCCAAGTGGGATTCCAACATTTCGCATTTGCTTTCAAAAACGAAGCCCGAATCGCTATTTCCGGCTCAAAACCGGAAATATCACGCGAAGAAACCGGATATTCCTTTTACTCGATTTCCTTGAACGTCAAATAAGTTCTATCTCTTCCAATTCGATCATCGTCGTCCATTTAAGAGCAAATACGAATCAACACGTTCACCAAGGTTGAAATTTTTGACCTTCATTATGGGCCCTAAACACATTCCACTGCGCTTAAAATAAAACTTTAAAAATAAATAAAAATTACATCTGACTTGTAGATTATAACACATACTGTAAAGTTAAATGTAACAATTTGTTGAAAAATTTAAAAGAAAAACTGGTATTTGTTTGATTTTTGGTATTTCATCTAAGGCTCCAATGGGAATTGATAAGCATTTTATGTACAGGGTCTTTATAATTAAAGTTCCATTTTGACATGGCCATAAAAAAACTACTGGACCAAAAGCTATAATACTTGGTAATATTATACAAGAGGGTATGGGAAGTTCATACCCACCAAAGAAAAAAAAAAAATTAGTTCAAAAGGTCACCACCAGCATGGAATGGCGCTCTATGCAATATTCGTATACGAAGTTAGACACAGTAATCCGGTGTAACCTGCTTTCAGTAAATGGTGGAGGCCACTTTTAACATGTAACTAATTTTAGTAACGATTAAAGACTTGTTAACCTGTGTCTTCTTGTCTAATTACGTATACGAATATTGCATAGAGCGCCATTCCATGCTGATGGTGACCTTTTGAACTAATTTTTTTTTTTTTGGTGGGTATGAACTTCCCATGCCCTCTTATATGATATTACCAAGTATTATAGCTCTTGATCCAGTAGTTTTTTTTATGGCTATGTCAAAATGGAACTTTAATTATAAAGACCCTGTATTAAGGCTGTGTCTAATAAATCCGATCGATGCCGATCGCAACTAACCAAATCACGTATACGTTCACGCTTCAACACGTTTGTCATTGTTCACTTCCTATAAGGAAATTTGATTTAAACAATAAACTGAAAATCATGAAAAACTTGGCTCATAAAATTCTATCATGGGTGAGGTCAAAAACTCTAACGAGTGAGAACACTTAGCGTTTGGTCGGTCAGAAATCCCGGTGAGAAAACTGTGACGTCATTTTAACGCGGTCAAAAACGCCAGTTAGAGCTGCTATGCCTAACCAGTTAGTCCAACCATAATAGTAAAAGAGAAAAAGACGGTTAGCCCAGTGAGAAATTACGTCATCATTCTCTCACCGGTGAGGGTTTTCGACCACAGCCCAAGTCAGGTGATTTAGTCAGTTGTGATCGGCATCGTTCGATCTTTTTAGACAGTCTGAGTTTATAGAAGTACATGATGGTGCAGTCATCAAGAAGAAATAATCCACACTTGAATTTTACTCTAAGTTTTACCGTTTCAATATTAATTTATTTTTAATAATTTAATATTACATCTAGAGTTAACATTATTAAGATTATTAAATTTAAATAATTATAATTAAAAAAGCTATTAAAACAACACATTAGCATGAAATGTAATATTAAGTATTAAACTCGTGTGGATTATTTCCTGTTGATGACTGTACATGTTTCAAATGTATGTACTGGAAGACGTGAGATCTGGAAGTCGGTGATATTCGAGACAATGGCACAAAATATGAACGCGCGACTTTTAAAAATAAACCCAAGAATTTATTTTCTCGCCATGTGCAAGTCCTAATTATAAATTAGTTTTAAGTGAAATGACCAAATTAGTTTCTTTGCACTTTGCAGAGTAAATATTGAAAAACGTAAGGAAAAATTCCGCAACCTGGGATCGAAGCAGGAACCATCCGGCTTGTCATTTTTACCAATGGTGAAATATGTTCGTGATCATTGGTTCGACTCCAGAGCCCCTATTCTCGAATTTTTCTTGTTAATAACCCACATATCTTAGCTGTGTTACATGGTGCATACTCGAATGATCAAACAAAACTGGTATTCTCGGAAACCAACTCGCATGCTTTTCGCTCTTCTCACGTGTATTGTCAACTCATGTGAGTAGAACTCGTGATATAGCTACGCACACGGTGAAATTGGCTGACGAATTCGTTATTCTGCTTGTGAGTAGAACTTGTGACAACAGTTTGCGGTTATTTGATTGGCTCTTGATGAATAGTCTCGATTCCAGATACTTAGCAATGTTGAAACTCATGTGAGAGTGACGTACTTCCTCTCATCAGTCGAATTGATTTAGTAGTTTGAACTGCAGAATACAATTATGTGAGTTGAAAGCATTCGAGTGTGAGTGTGATTGCAACACGAAAAATTCAAGAATAGGGGCCCAGATAGTGGAATGTCTTCGTTCGTTTTACAAGCTTCATATTGATACCCAATATTGCAGCATTTTCGCCAGTAATTACCTATCATTTCGCAGCAAATATACATACATTTTTCTGCTTCTACTAAAAGATGGAATATTTTTAGGAAATATATTTTAGGTCATTCTGTGACACATATATGCAGAAACAAGGAGTGAATGTAAAATGCAGAGAGTGAAAAACCGGAGTAATTTATGATGTACTTATGAGAAGCAGCAGAGACAGCTGAACCATTCTCAAACAAAAAAGTGAAGCAAAGCCATGGTTTTCTCAAATGAATGATTACAAATTCTAGGTATCTTTGGTTTTCTAATCATGATTTCCTATGTCAATTGAACTTACTGGAAAAAGCATTACAAACGAAGCACCAAATCCAGCATCAGGGCCATTTAAATTTGAAAAACTGCGCAACGGGCTGAAAATGTATCGAAAAAAACGATTTTGAAGAGGAGCTTTTCCGAGTTTTTGTTAAAAATAGACCAGTTACAACAAATTGAAAAGGCGCCTCGGGCCGGCAAGGTTTACGCAAGAGATGACAGCTCCAAAATGAGCAAAAAGTGAGAAGAGAAATTAACAATTTAATACCCTCATAAGAACCATAATCAATCAACCCCCCAAAAACTTTATTTACAGCACCGCTTTAGAAATACCGAAAACTTAAAATTCGATTTATTTTCCAGGTCCCTCATCTCATTTATTATTCATGATGATAAGAGAAACCATTTGCATTCATTCGAAAACACCAAATAGAGCGCCTCCGTTTACGATTTCACCAACTTGGTCGTTCTTTGCTCTTCATTTTCCTAACTCGTCAACGTGTTTTCTATTTTTTTTTTACCTCCTTCGTTTAAACCCAACCCAACCGCCACATGTCCGATGGGAAAAGGATTCGAAGAGGAGATAACTGTTTGATAAATGATGCAAAAATCTCTTCGTCGTTTTCCTTTAAAGCCGACGACGCACCTTCGAGCAGGGGTTGCCATTAGGAAGGTGTTTTATGGTGATTAGGTGCTTCAAAAGCAACTACGCTCACGAGTTGTTGTTGACTCGATCAGTTACTTTGTAATAAAACATATAATCCACCCATCTCCATTTTTTTTTTAAATTTATAATTATTTTTGCTCGTCAAGGTTTATCCGGCCGGCTTTACCTCATCTCGAACTTCTTTTGCCTTAATCTCTTATTAACGTTGACGCTCCATATCCTTAAGTAGTTTTGTAATTAACCCGTGATATTTAAAGATGTCTAAGCTCCGTTAGGGTCCCTTCCTTTATTCGCTTTCTCTTCCCAAGACATTTCCCCGCCTTAACTTCATTACACAAGAGCTCAGAGCTATATCGGTGGAAGAAGAGAAACGGCGATAAAATAAACGGAATTGCATGTACCACACACATATAGGTGTCTAGAATTAAAGTAGACATTTCAAAAAGCTCTAGAGTTCGTGCAATCTAGAGAGTCTTTATAGACTTAAGGCTCTCTACAATAGTAGTGCAATCCAGATTCAGTGGATATAGAAGAGTAGCGCCACTCTTTGATCCGCGAAAACAATATTTAAAAATAAAAATAACAACATCAAAAGATAAAAATATAAAGATTATATAAATAAAAAATATCATAAAAATATATTAAGTTGCATAAAAACAGTAATAATTAAAACAAAATTCTCAAGAAAATATGAAAATTAAATAAATAAGAAAAAACTTTATTTTACAGCAATTTTGTGCCGTAGTAAAATGTCTGTAAATTATTATTATTTTAAATAATTATATAATAAAATATAAATTACAGATGGTTAAAAATTTTCAAATATTTAAAATCTTGTAACACTTTATACAATTTTAAACACATATAATTTTAAAAATCATATATTATTTTAAACTTAAATCAAAAATTTTATTAAAGATATAATTTTTAATAAATTTATACATGTATTAAAGAAGTGTTTATCTTTAGAAAGGAACGTTTTTTTTTAACGTTTAATTTCATATGAACCACTTTCTGCATTGCAATATTTATTCAAAATAGAAGAAAAATGCTCCATTTATTCAAATTCCAAAAGTTTTGAAAAGAAGTTTCCCATGCTTTACTTTATATTTTCATTTTTAGTTTCATTTGTGGACATTTGCCCAAGTTTTACTTTTTTTGTATAATTCTGAATTACTAGGATTTTCATCAAGTATTTATCTATCAAAAATATATATATTAATAAACGAACGTCGAAATTGGGAATGTTTTGGGGTATTTATTATAAAAGAAGGGGAATGAAAATTATAAAAGAAAGTATTGTGCCATTGAAGCGCAGAAAAAAGAAACAAGTCTCTGCGACCACAATTTCCAGAGATATTAATTAAAAATCTATAGCGACAGGATGCTAATAGATACCGACAGATGGCGTCCTATGTCCATCAGTGATAGAGTCTCTTTATAGGAAGAGTACCGCATTTGAGTGAACTATGCCGCAAGGCTTCTGATTGGCTTTTCGGTATCACGTGGCGTAATCGCAGCCATTTTGAGTTTTCCCGGGTGAATGCTTGCTA
>JAHWFO010089087.1:249328-261783 GCA_023313115.1 Rhysida immarginata
AACATTTTACTCGAAATGCGGCGTGAATACTTTGAAAAAATGTTCACAAAACAACGTAATCTCCATACTGCCCTTTGTATGCAGAGAAGAAATATACTCAAAATTGCGTCGCTCAAGACGATTGCGATACTCTTCTTATAAAGTGACTCTAATCCGGCTCGGTGGCCGAGAGTGTTGAGGCGCAGGTCTTTCGCTCTCGTAACCAGCGAGTCGCGGGTTCGAATCCCGCCGAGAGCATGGATGTTTGTGTTTGTCTATTTCACCATCATCCTTTCATGCCAAACAGCTAGTCTCCTGGATAAAAGCGGAGATGCTGGCTGAAAATCCATCCATCCATCCAAGTGACTCTAATCAGTGAGAATTCAATTCAACTCGCGTGAGATTCGACGATTCAATTGCAATGTTTTTTTATTAAGTAGCGGAAGAATGGAGCTACCAATGACGTATATTAAAGATAGACTCCGAATCCTATTGTTGTAACTTGAAGCAAATTGGGAAGCTCCATGCCCAGAACTGTCATGGCTGAAAGTGAGTGAAGATGATACAAAACATATGGCTAAACACGAGAGTAGCTGATTAATAATTCTTTCACACGCCGATCACGGAGTGATAAGTTTATCTTTTCGTTTACCTTGTATTTGAAGTATTTTATTATATTTTATAAACAATTTTTCGATCCTGGTTTCAATTTCAATTTCGTTTCGATTGTCTTTCAGTAACGTATTTTCATTTTAGTTAGGTATTTTTGATTTTTTTTTTGTGGAAAATGATTCCTGATCCTTTTTCTTGTCTGTTTGTACAGTTGTACGCAGAACAACTTTGAATAATGGTTTTGAATTAATAATTCCTCGGGTCCAAAATCTTCAAAAACAAAGCAGCCAGACAGCTAATTACTCCACGGCTCATTCCTGCCCAGAACTATCATGGCTCAATTTGCTTCACTTTTTGCCGCTGTTAACAATAGGATTCGGAGTCTATCGTTAATATATACCATTGGGAGCTACTTATTGGATTTATGATGTCAGTCCTTCATAATTTCTACATTTTTTGAGATAGAATGTTGAAATTCGGAATGTAGCTTATTATGGGCATGCCCATCTGCACTATTTAGTTTGGTTTTGATTGGTACAATGGGGTCGGAATTACGGGGGTGGAATTCAGGGAGGGCAAAATATCTGTGTGCTATTTAGGTACATAAAGGCGTGAAATTCGGTATCCAGATTCCTCTAGGCAAGATCTACAGTACTATGAAGTTTAGGCCCAATTTCAGGGGGTCGGATATGCGGGGGTAGCAGTCACTTGGTCCTTAGAACTATGGCAACATATGGCCTGTTGCTTACCATTTTAAATAAATAAATAAATAAATAAATATAGCATACGTTCGGAAATGATGAAAAGGGAAAGAAGATACGAGGATTTTTACATTTTATACATATTACGTTCAAGAAAATCAATTTTTTTGATTAAAAAACTTGGGGAGAGGTAAAAAGTGCAGATAAAGGGGTAAAAATAGATGATCGCAGGATCTGCCACTTGCCTTCCCCTATTGGGGGGGGGGGGTAATTTCTTTTTAATAAATGTATAAATGTATTTCTGCTTCACTGCTAAAGCTCCTCCTTGGAATGTTTACAAGATTTTATTTTCTCTTCTTTTAGTAAGTGGTTGAAAAATAAATTGCTGTCCACTATTTCTATATTATTTAAAATTTCTTGTGGATAATATTTGTTTAACATAAATATAAATAAATTTTCAATGATTATTATTTCTCTCTTATCATTAATTTTATAGATTAGTTTACAAGATTCTTCGGCATATTTGTGTTATTTGCGATATTAAGACGAGCCCCATTTTATTGGCCCTTTAATTCGGAAAAAAAAAACTTTGTCTTAGAGTCAGGTCATTCTATCAATACTGACTCCTAAACAACTTGTTGAAATGTTAACTTTAATTACTGACAACCTGTATGTTACAGGAATAAACCCAGTTTTTAAATAATTTGCTATTGATACAATTATAGGCTTCAATTTTTATTTCATTTTAAAAGAAACAAGTGTTTATTTTGCAGTTCGGTTAAATAAATTAGCCCTCCCCCTCCCATACTTCCAACGTCAAAGTCCATACTTCAAAGTCCTTTTATTTAATTAGAATTAATGAGGTCGGTCTTAATTAAATAGAAAACAAATTCATTTTACTAATTAATCTTTCCTCCTCTGCCTCTCTTTTTCCATTAATTTTTTGCACCACCATCGCTTCCTTCGCCTTCGATGCTAACTAACTATACAAACTAATTAATTTTACTTTTCCTTAATTAGATAGCAAGTGTATCGTTGAAAAACACTATTCCACAAATTTAAAATAACTTTAACATCACGTAATACTTCGGTGGCCTAGCTAACGTTGCACGCAGAGAAAAGTTGATAAACCTGAAAAAGTTCAATTCCATTCAGGGCCCTGGACGTCATCCCAGAGTGAACGTTTGTTTTTATGGAACTGGAAACAAATGTTTTCGAAAGCTCGACAATAAAAACAAGCCACTCAATGTCTTATCTGTCGCCAGCAAAAAAAATGTCGTCAAAAGTGATGCATTACTCCCATCAATCACAAACCTGATGGGCTATGACGTCGTTCATCCTATCGAAAGCAAAAAGGCGCTATTAAAAAAATCTTTTAGGAGAAGGGAGCAAGAGTTTTTATGAATATCAGACGACGAAGTAATTAACAGAGTAATTAACAAAAGTCATTCGAAATTTGGCTTCACCACTAATGATGTTGTTACTGATTTTGTTATTAGCAGTCCTGGCTTAAGTGTATGTCGCATTCTACCCTTCAAATGCATTTTGAACAAAACCAAATCCCGACACGAAAACCCTAGAATAAACCAAAACTAAACACAGTGGTAAGACTAAAGTCGCCGAGCTTATTTTTTTTTCATTTTTTTATAGGATATTTCGAGTTTCTTTCAGTTTTGCAATGTGCAATCCTGTTAAAATGGCATTTTTTATTCAAGTGTGAGGTAGGGGATCGCGAGTTACTTAACTTTTAGAAAAGGAGGTCGCGATTCGAAAAAGGTAGGGAACTACTGCCTTAGATGTAGCATGGATTTTTCTATTCCACTTTTATGGTCGAAACAATGGGGAATTGCAAGAAACTCTGTAAATTCAGAAGCATGCAACATTAGGACAGAAGGCACAAGTAGCTACTCTATATTACGGGTGGCGTGTGAAATAAAAAAGAAACGATAAAGATCTATTCGCACTCTCGACGGTCTATGCGCAATCGTCACATCACGAATAGCCTGTGACGTTACTTGTGAATGTTATTATGCAAAGTGCAAACAAATAATAATGGCGAAAAAAAAAGGAAAAATAATGGGGGAAAAAATTTCAATACTACAGGAATCGAACCCATACCAGTAAATTCACATAACCCGATGTTAACCAGTACGGCACCGCTGTTAAGTTGTATACCTTTCTTCCCATTTGGTTTATCTGGCCCTATAATAATAAACGTAAAATATTTCATTTTTTTTCTCCGAAACGAAAGGCCATTGATTCAAATCTTTTTACACAGACGTTATATGATTATTATATACTGGCCTCCTAAAATTTCAACCAAATCCGTGATTACATGTTCGTGAGGTCCCCTTGTTAGTACAAATTAATCTGACTTGAATACACTCAGTTTCTTATAAAGCGATCGCCATAAAACGCACTACGAATGATTGTTTACAATAAAAACTCTTATCTTATGATTTAACATTCTAATAAAGAATTCATTAAGAAAAAAATATTTTCAACACCAATTATTCAATTAAACAGTCCAAAGGTCCAGATGGAGAAATTAGAAGGAGAGAACGGTTGCTGGGAAAATTCAAAACCAACTGTTTTCTTGGTTATTCCTTTAGGGGTCGCTGCTAATCAATTTTCACTGTTGAATGGTTGAAGAAAAATAAAATTAAAATTTTTTCTCACATCATTTTGTCAGTTCTTCAATAAAGAGCTATTAATTTTCAAATAAGGTTCCACAAGAAGAGTGAAAGCAGCCTTTGAAAAGCTTTACGGAACGATTCTGCTGTTTTAATTTTATCTTTCTGAAATAAAATATAATATTTTCGTTTTCACAGCAAGATGTTCATTTACACAGCAATTCAACCTGTGTGGTGAGAAAGCTAGGTGGTAGGTTTTCCAGTTCTCAAGTCCGTCTGGTCGCAAGTTCGAATCCGGCAGTGGACATGGCTGTATTTGTTTCAGGGATGGTATGAAGATATGAACCATGTGAAAGCGCAAAAGACCTTTTATCACGCCAAAAAAAACTTATTAAAATAAACTAATCAACGTATGGAAACAAATCTTATGTCGCTAACTTCTTGGAATCTTAAAAGTACTAATTTCCCACTAACAAGGTAAATAAAAACCAAAAAACTATAACGATATAGCGAAAATTTTCGATTTGCACCTGTCACATGCTCTTAGGAATTAATCATAGAAACTGAATCCAATGAATGCGATTAAATAGAATTAATTTGATTCCAGTCATCCGTGTGGAAGTTCTCTCTGTGTTATTTTAATGCAAATGAGAAAGCAGCAAGAGACAATGGCTGGTCGAGTGGAAAATTGCTTTGGAGATGATGTCCATTTCCAATGAAAAGACGGCGATAACCCTAATCAAAATAACAGTGGAAAGGATTTTTACTTTCCTCCTAAGCTATCCGGTAAAAAATTGTTAGACAACCGTGAAAACTGCTGTCGACGAATTCTGAAAGAACAACTGAGCGTAAATCTTCAGTTTTTAAAAAGATCTCGGCGTCTTGTATTTTTATAAATAATACAAAATATCATTAATGATCGAAGTTTTTTGACGTGTCGTTTATTATTTACCCGTAAGAACCTTAAAATTCTATTTAAATACGTGTAACTCGTTACTTTTCAGTTTCACGTAACATTTCAAATGATTAACAAAATCTTCACAATTAAATTCTTGTATCTATTGATGATCATTAATCTCGAGTGCGATATATTAATTTACAATATGAAGCAAAAACCATGCCTCCGTTGACGTCACGGGCTCACCCAAGATGGACGTCCCGCTTTTCGAAATTGCGTTCGGAATTTTCGTTTTTTTTTGCCCATTTAGGGTTCGAATTCAAAATTTTTAAATATGCCACCATGTTATTAATACGAAAATCTTTCGATTCTATTATTATTATTATTATTATTATTATTATTATTATTATTATTTATTGTTAGCATTCCTTGGAAATAAATACATACAAAATTTGTATCACCTTACCAATAAAAGGAGAGCTATAGGATAAATAAAAGAAAACAATCAAATGTAAAAAAAACAAAACAACAAGTATATAAAGTAGCCATAAACAATTAACTTGTATGTCACCGTAGAGTTCTCCTTTAAGTAACCCTCTAAGAGTGTATTAATTTCATTTGTTTTATGCTCTTTGCCGTTTCGGAGGAGTTACCTGTAACAAAATACGTAATAAACGGAATATTTTTTTCTGCAAAATTTCAACATATCTTTTCGAATCATGAGTTTTTAAGTCGATATCAGTGAAAAAAAAAATTTGAGTTGGAGAGGATGAAAACATAGGCTATCAGCTTAAGATATGGGTCGGCCAAAAAGATAATCGTTAGCAGTTTTGTTGTAAGTGCGCGCGGGTCTGTTTTTTTTTTTTTAATACCCAAAATAAATAAATTATTGAACGTCTAGCTTATAAATATGGATAAAGCTTTACGTAAATAATAGGACTACTTATTAATATAGTAGACTTCGCCATTTACAGAAAAGCATCAACCACAGGTAACATAATTCCGTACGACTCAAATCATCCCAAACAACATAAAACAGCGGCATTAAGACACCATTTCCGAAGAGCCATAACATATCCCATAACCACGGAAGCAAGGAGAAGAGAGATTGCTACAACTTATGAATTGGCAAGATTAAATAACTTCCCGGACAAGGTCACCAAAGCCATCTTTAGAGACGTCGAAAGAAGCTTAGAACACAATCAGGCCACCACAAGTGAGACCAGCAAGGGATTTACCACGTTCACATACGTGAACCCCAATATCAAGAAAATATCTAATATATTCCAAAGTCATAGTTTAAAAATAGCGTATAGGACAAATTTATTCTGAACCCGAGGAAAAAGGAAAACGCAAAGAATTTCAACTTACGTGGCGTCTACAGACTAGACAGCCCCGATTGTGACGCTTACTATATCGGAGCCACGAAACGATCTTTTCTCGTAAGATTCAAGGAACATAGAAGGTCCTGGCTTAAAAAGGACAAAACATCTTGTATCAGCGAAGCACTGCATGCTACCGATCGATGAATGCATGAAAATGATATGGATCGGAAAGGAAGCTGAAAAGATCGCCATCCATGAAGACATGGAAATCAGAAAACAACAACGATCCAACAAAGGGAAAATGCTAAATAATCAAAAATCTTTCGAAAACGACGCCATCATTGACTTTCTAATTGATATCCCAGACCATACCAACCAGAAACAGGGCCTCTACTAGGTCCGCCATCTGGATCCTTCCAATCAACCTTTTTGTAAGTCCACCAGTCAACCCTGACTGGTGGATACCCTCTCCTGTTTTCCTATATAATATGATGCCAATGTAAACCTCGCTTGTTACTATTATGCTAGCCTTGAAAATGGTATAACACCGAAACGTGCGCCGGCAATAAAATTGACAGTATCCGTATCGTATCAGACCCATCCCTTATTTGAAGTTTACAACGCTACTACACCATGGAAATTATGAATATAGTAGAACCTCGACAAATCGAATCCTCCATAATTCGAAGTTTCAGTCTATTCCCTTTCGCCCCGGGACTAAAATCTCTTTAATTAGAAATAAGAGAATCTTTATAAATCGAATTTTTTGAAATAAAATTAGCCTCTATAAATCGAAATTCCAGCAAACTCGAATTCTATCAATCCGGATCTCTAAAAATCGAATTGATATCAGTTAATCTCTTCCCTATCGGGAGTTTTCATAAGCTATTCTGATTGGTATTCATACATAAGTATTTCTGATAGGTTTTCATTCATAATCAGTTTTGATTAACGTTATAAGCGAACTTCTATTCCAACAGATGAAATAATCTTCCTACCAAATAATTTGCAATAATAATAAACTGAATAATCATCCGTATTAAAACAAGATAACTTTCAGTCGGACTTGGTCTGAATGGCACATTCCTTCCTTGACAATAGGCATTACCAAACCAACGTGGGCGACCTAAATAATTCGAATTTTATTTTAATAAATAAATAATTAAAAATATGTGTTCCTTTTAATGGAAAGAAATAGAAATAAAATAATAAAAAACAATTGACTAATAAAGGCCACCTAATGTGGAGCCACACAAATAATGAGGTGAGAATCTTAATGGAGAAGTCGTTGATGTATACAAAAAACACAGGTGAAGAGAAGGTCTTGTAGAGAAATATTCACAGGAAGAACACAGTAACAGGCGACGTATAACAACAGTAGAAGAAAATCTTGTGATGAAGGTCCGATGATAAGAAAAACGTTGATAATAAAATTATAACAAATGGTGGTGAAATACAAACAAAAAACGTTTTCGAAATTATTTATCTCATCCTCAGTTTGTACGGAAATTTTTTGAAATGAATTTTCAGTTAAAAACATAATAACTAAATTCGAAAACAATGTGTGATAATTAAAAGTGAGGAGGTATTTTTATTTTATTTAACCTTCATAAATCGAAATTTTTGGTCTTCTCTTGAGATTCGATTTATCCAGGTTCTACTCTATCACGCTTCATTGCCAGTTATTCAGGCTGGAAGTTTTACGATGAAAATTGAAGAAGTAAAGAGAAAGACGAACGACATTGTAAATTACTGATTTTAAATTAGCCAGTTAATTCAAATTCAACATTTTATTACAAATTTGATTATAATTTCTGAATTTTTACTGTTTCTTGTTATCAAAATAATTTTGTCTTTAATTTTATGTCGAGATCGTCCAATAGTTTTATTCAATAAAAACACTGGTCATTATTGGCCAGTCATTACTTTTTTAATTGCCCCAAAGATCCTTTTAAGTGTCTTTAAGTGCTATCAAATAATTATAATAATTTCCGTAAGTGAATTACCAAGTAAACTGTGGATACAAATAATAATGAAAAAATATACACCTCTTGTCCATGCGGAAGAAGAAGAATTTAATGATCCATATGCGTATTTCAGATGTACATACAAGGAAGCAAAATAAAACGAAACTCCTTTTAACATTTGTAATAAGGGCAAATCTAAAAGAAATGCGGAAACTAGAAGAAAGGAACATATTGCTCTATAGACGACAACTATAGACGACAGTTCAAGTCAGCTGCAGCGGATATCTTTTGGAGACCAGCCGCACGAGACTGAAAGAAGACCTTAGATTACTACGCCCAGTTAATTACTAGGTGCTTAAGAGACCCTGGAAATCAAGAAAAAGACCCAAATGACTACTGAATAATGAACTTGAACCCCTGGTGATTCTAAATTATTCCAGCTTATTCAAAAATCCGAGATTACTTAATTTACGTTTTAATTTTGTTTTTTTTTCTATTTACCTTCTCTCGCCTGATTGCCTCTTGTATTTCTTTCTGCTGTTTTTATTTTTGTAATTGCCCCTTCTTTTGTACCGAATTTTCACCTTAATTGTGTAACTTGAGTTTGTTGTATCTTGCTTCCTTGTATTCCGCTGAAAGATAGCTACAAGGTGCCGAATTACGTATACGGTTCATTAAATTCTTTTTCCGTATGGAGAGGAAGTATGTATTTCATCATTAATTCTCAAATGTGTCCGCTGTATTTATTTAAATTTAACTCTAAACCCTTATGTCTCAGTCTATTAATAACATCCCAAAATTCAAAATAACCCGTGTAAAAATCTTTTTCCAGCTCACTTCAAACGATTGCATTCGCCTGCATCGTTCGCTCTTTTGCATTCTATACGGATCTTCTCCGTTTGGAATTTGCCTCGTTTCATGAATTTGGAATTTTGTCTCGTCTTCCTTCGAGAAGACGACGAGGATCTCGACTCGCTCGCCTTGAAGCGTCAGCATTCTCTCTCTGTCTTTCTCTCTCTGTTCTGATAATTATTTCCTTGCGGCTTTTTGCCAGAAAACGAGAAGCCTCTTTAAGTTTGGACAGCAATTCTGACGATTTAGATTCGAGAGAAAGAAAAGGAGGAGAAATAATTAACCTCGTTCAAGAAGAAGAAGAAAAAAGAAAAGCTCCGCCCGAGGAGCAACTTTCCTGCACGACACTCGTATCTCGCACCACCGACCCACAAACGCGCATACACTTCGTGACGCAGAGAGAAAAAGGTTTAAAAATTGAAATCCAAATGGAGAGAGGGATTAGGAAAAGTCCAGCACAAGTGGAGGAGGGAAGATTTAAAAGGGACGAGAAAGGCGAAGGACGCACCAAGACACATTATTGATTTTGGCAAGTGTTCCTCTAAAAACACACACACCCCCACACAGATGCTAGAAGTGAAACTGCCACGGACCGACAACAACCGCCGCTAGGTGGCCCCACCGTTAATGCTAGTTGGGTTGAAATGTGACGGAGGCCTCCGGCTCTCATCGTTGTGTAATTAGGCTCATTAGTCTTGCACCGTCGCCACCATTAGCACTCATCGTCAACAGTGGCTAAATGTGAAGAATAAAGGGGGAAAAAAGAGAGGAAAAAACGTAAAAACGTCAACCACCAACAAGGGGATGATGATAATGGTGATGATGAAGAATGCTGTTATCGGTAGCATCCTACACGGAGTCTTCCCTTTAGGCCCGTCACTGCCATTATTTCTTGCCCCCTAACGGATTTTATTTTTTTACATATGAAAAATAAACAAAATGAGTTGATAAAAAGATTCAAGGAGGTTTCGTGGTTTTCTTCTTTACTTTTAGGATTATGCCCACAGCTTTTAGGCTCCTTCTGTATACCTTCAAAACGATTATGTTCGTGGATTGTCCTGTTCTTCGTGGATTGGAATTCCTTGTCCTTCCCTTCAAAATTTCAGGAACTGCTGAACTGAGTACATTGTCCTCAAGAGATCCACATTCAGTAGCGGATTAAAGCTTCCAGAGACCCCAATCTTCAATGCCTATTACTGTAATTATCTTTTCCCCGTCATATTTTATTTATTCGTTCGCTTATTTATTTATAAGGTTATAAAATAATGTTTATATAAAAAACATAATAAAAGTGCATCAATATGAGGAAATATAAGGCCTTTCGATCCTTATACACAAGGACCTTCTTCAGATTTTTTTTATTAAAATTAAATAAACTGATATTCTCATCAGAAGTAACAGAAAAATACAAAAATTCAAATTTAATATATTCAATATTGTTATGACATTACTGTTACTATAGCTGCCGCCACGTAAGTTGAACGATCTTTATGACATGCGCAGTAAGTCTTCTCATCAATTTGCTTTGTTTGGGTTTTACCCATGACGCACTTGTTCTACTATAGTAAAGGCGGAGATATCGTTGAAACGAGGAAAGCCTATTAAAAGTCATAATATAAAACAAATTGCCTTCGAATAGATATTCTGCATCATTTTTTAATTTATTAATTTATTAATTTCATTTATTAATTTCATTTATCTATAAACAAAAAAGAAAATGGAAACTAAATATAAATACCAAAACAATGTTTCGAAAACGAAAGCGGATACTTTCATGGAATAACTAAGCGATTTACTTTCCTGGCTGGCGTTAGAAATGACGTTATCCTGAAATTCGAGGCTAACGAGAAAGAAAGGCTCCGGCACTGAAAAGTCACCTGACCAAGATAGGCCTATTAACAATATAACTTTCATTGTTTCCATCTTGAATTTTAACAATCAGTGTTTTTTCCTTTGTTGGATTGTTAATAGACCTATCTTGATCAGGTGACTTTTCAATGCCGGAGCCTGTATTTCTCGTTAGCATCGCCTGTCGCTCAACTTACGTGGCGGCTGCTATAAATAATGTAGTAAAAGGAAATGGTAATTAAGAGAACATTGTTGCAAAATAATATAGTAAAGGGAAATGGCAATTAAAAGAACAGAACATTGTTGTAAATTCAAGGTTATAATATTTCCCATTTTTATCTAATAAATAAGTAAAAAGAGAAAAATGAAGCCTTTTTTACCACCCTTATTCTCAAAAAGAAAGTTTAAGTTTTATCACGTAGAAGAACTATCTTAGGCTAAGGTCAAAAACCCTCACCGGTGGGACGAGTTAGCGTTTGGTCGGTCAGAAATCCCGGTGAGAAAACTGTGACGTCATTTTAACGCGGTCAGAAACGCCAGTTAGTGCTGCTATGCCTAACCGGTTAGTCTCACCGTCCTCACCGAGAAAAAGACGGTTAGCCCAGTGAGAAATTACGTCATCATTCTCTCACCGGTGAGGGTTTTTGACCACAGCCTTATTGGCAAAACAAATTCTGACGTCACAAACTGTTCCACGCAAATAGAGATCCCATAGACATGCATGAAAAATGAACCTATTTCAATTTTTTTGTGGGGGGAAAAAACCCGAAATTGGAAAGAAAAAAATTGCTAAAATTTGTTGTCATCAGGAGCAAATCTGTATGCAAAATTTAAAAACGAATGGAAAAGCGGAAGTGCTTCAAAATTTGACTGGAAGGGTCCGTACCATCTCACAAGATCCAAGAGCGAGCTAATATAAGGGTGGTAAGAAAAAGATTTTGACCTAAGCAGTGGTTTGATATGTTTATATAATAGTTTTCTTTAACAAGTCTTTTAATTGCTTAGCTCAACAATCTTTACTATTAGATAAAATATGGGAAATAACATTGAATTTACAACAATGTTCTTTTAATGCCATTTCCTTTTAGTATATTATTTTGTAACAATAATATAACAATATTGAATATATTAATTTTGAATTTTTTATTTTTCTGTTAAGCCCAGAGACAAATGAAAGAAAGAGACTGGCAGTGCCCTATTCATTTTGCTGAGTGCTACTGGTGCCACCGGAAGTGCAGCATTCGCCATGATTGCTATTGCAAAAAACCTAAGTCAGCGTATATTCTCAATGTAATTTCAGCTGTTTTTTTATAGATGATTTCTGGAGGTATTAGTAAGCATAACCTGTTTTCTGATTTTTTTAAAAAACTTTATTGCATTAACTAACAATAACGTATACTTTTAATGACTTCAAATAGCTGATTCAATGCCTAACGAATTTTTAAAAGACAAATATTTTAAAATTTTAAATTAAAAGAAAAGGAAGTGTTAATAGAATTGTAATAAATCGAGCTGTTCAAGGGAGAAGAGATAAAATGTTTTTTATTCATTTTTACATACTGAGACAAAAGAAGATGGGACATTTTCTAAAGAAAAAAAAGGCAACAACAAAACAGCGGCATCACCACCGCGTGTATCCT
>JAHWFO010089087.1:261793-288095 GCA_023313115.1 Rhysida immarginata
TAACATTTTGAACATAATTCTCAAGATGAATAAAGCAAATATTCACAGGAAGAAATAATTTGCAGTTCAATAAAATAATCAATTTATTAATCCACATATTGTAATACCATAATTACTTGTGAAGTATTGGATCTTTTTAAAAAACGATTTGACCAATATATATGAGAATGTGGTCTAGTTAGTTATTAGAAGGAGAGATTATAATTAGTACATCTCGTACAAATCAACAATAATTTGGATTGTAATTAGTGAATTTTATTTTATTTACTTTCAAATTAGAATTTATACAGGAGAATTTTCCTAGTTAATTGTATAATATCTTCCTCCTTTTCCATTTAAACTATTTTTTTTAAATTTATGCTTAAGAATAACTTTATCTATCACTAAATAACTTTTTATCAGATGGACCGATTTGGATAATTATTTTTTTTTTGTTTAATAGAGCAAGTTTTTCTGGGGGTCCCACAATAAATTCATCCAGATATCTTAGGTAGATATTAGAAAAAATAATTGTTTGGGATTGATTCACATCGCCTCTGATGCCCGAGGACGCGGGTTCGATCCCGGCCGAGGACAACGAAGGTTTTTTTCAGGGGAGAAAATCCCGAGATCACGCACTTTCTTTGGAAGAGAAGTAAAGCTGTTTTCCACATGCGTAAAAACAACGGCAGAAACCACAAGACAGAAAATTTTCTTAAAGCGTGGTCCCACTGGCAGAAAACAAGAGAGCAGAAACCAGGGCGTATTTTTTTCTGCCTTTTTACTTTCTGCTCCTGCAGGTGTCCCACATGGCAGAAACTCAAAAGGATAAGATAGCAGAAGTTTTGCCCAACACAAATGCACTGCACCGAAGCCGTCGATTGATCTAAACGGTCGGCTTCGACTGCACACAGTACGTACATAGTTCGTTCATTCCTCATCAATCATCACATCGAATTTTTGCATTTAGTTTATTCAATGTAATTTAATTAATTAATTAAAAAATATATATTTCGCACCTCTTCTATAAGCGCTTCTACATCAATTTTCTTTCTCGGCCTCTTCACCTTTGTGAGCTGAGTGTCCGACATTTTTATTTTGTGAGAGACAGAGGACGTTACTGTGACGTCACTGCAGAGATCGTTTTCTATTGGCTGAGCAATCGTTTCTGCCCTGCTTCTGCCACAAAAGTTGAACACAACCCAACTCCAAAAAGCAGAAATTTTCAGTCGGGCAGAAGAGACGAAAACAGGAAGTGACATCATAAAATTTTTCTGGTTTGTGGTTTCTGCCGTTGTTTTTACGCATGTGGGAACCACGCTTAAGTCACTTCCTGCTTTCGTCTTTCTGCCCGACAGAAAACTGTTTTTTTTTCGAGTTGGATTGAGTCATAGGCTAAAATGATAAGAGAATTTTCTGTCGGGCAGAAAGACGAAAGCAGGAAGTGACGTCAGAAAATGCGCGAGAAAGATTCACTCAAGAGTGTGCTTCCCCTTCCCCTTCCCAATGGTGTGCTTCACTGCAATTCAAATGTGTTAGAAACCTCAGCCAACCTGGCTAGCTCAACCTGACCTTGAATGACTCTTTCTCGCCCATTTTCTCAAAATCTTTCAAGGGGAAGGGTATGATTAAAAATTGTTTTTAAACTAAAGTGGTGTTGCTCTACAGGGTAGCAATTGAAAATTTTTCTCTATCTTTAATAGTTTTCGAGTTAGCAAATGGATGACCTTAAATTTGGGGGTCAAGATCAAATTTGAGCGCGCCAATGAATTCCCCACCCCCCCTATTACTTATAAACCACACTCATCATCAGATCTCGCCAATTTGGCAGCAATTTACGAATTGGATCTAAGGTAGGCTTGGGAAAAATAACAAAAGTTCTTCCAAATTGTGCTGGGAGCATTATCAGAAAAGAATTTCCCTCTGAGGAGTACTTTGGGTTTAAATACCGAAGATGCTAAACATGTCTTTTTGGACACCCTGTATATCCACAACACTTTTTCAAGATTGGTGACTTTATATTTTATTATTTGTTTTGTATATTTTAATTTACTAATTTTTACATTAATAAATGAGAATACCAAGATAATAATTTATTATTAAACGCTTCTTCTCGAATGATATTAAATAATAAGCGTTTAATAATATTATTAAGCAAACTATATCGCTAGAAGAGATATCCAAATTTTCAATCAATAAGGCACCCATAGTAGGTAGATTATTTCAATTAGAATTTTAAGAAAAAAAATCAAAAGGCAATAAAAAAATTCAAAATTAGTGATAAAAGTTAATCTAAAGATTCTTTTCAAAGCTTTTGATGGTATTTTCTCTCTCACTCGCACACTCCTGCTTCCACCTTGTGGCCGAATCTGTAATAAAAGATCCTAATAGCTGCTCGTTCGATATCTAAACTCACAGTGATTATTTCAATTTTTATTTTCTTCAAATGCCAGTCAATAAAGATCATCATTCTACTAACAACAACATCATCTAACAGTGGCGTAACCAGAAATTTTTCTATGGGAAGGGGGAGGGGGGGAGTACTATTTTTATTTTCGGAAGAAGCATGCTATTCGAGGCCAACGAGAAAGACAGTTTTTATCTCGACGCAGGTCTTCTTTATCTAAATGGTTCACCTAACATATTATTTGATGAATATTAAAGAAATGTTTATAAAAATACAAATAATAAGAATATATGGCCCAATATTTCTTTTATTTTTCTTTCTATTATTCCATTATTCAATATGAGGATGCTCATACAGAGTGATTTTTATTAACCCACAACGTTTAATTTAAATTACAGTTGAGTCGTTGCAGATAGCACTACAAAAAATTTTTATTGGAAAGAATCTACAATTTTTTTTTATTTTTTAGAGTTTTTAAAAATTATGTTTACATTGTTGCTTGGACTAAGATGGTCAGATGACTTTTCAGTGCCAGGGCCTGCCTTTCTCGTGGGCTACGCTACGGACCTACTGAGGTGATGTAACAACAAAGCCGACTAGAAATACAGGCCCGGACCAATGCCTCCTAAAGATAAGGCCTGAGCGCGAAAACGTCATACATTGTTACATCATCATCCGAAAATACGTTTAATCGCATTTCTACCAATAATAAGCCCTGAAATGCAATTAAACGTATCTTCGGATGATGATATAACAATGTCTGACGTTTTCGCGCTCAGGCCTTATCTTCAGGAGGGGCCGTTTTTAAAAAAGGAACGACTTCTAAGAGGCCATCAACATCTGCTTATAAAAACACAAACCATGCCACTTTTGGGATAAAAACATAGTATGTAAGATTGTAGAATATAAAGTTCAGGCGTTGCCCGGACGCGGAAAAGTCACCTGACCATAGAAGTCCGAGTAACAATGTAAACATCATTGTTTTCATCTTGGTTTTTAACAATCAGTATTTTTTCGTTTGTTGAAAACAATGAAATTTTGATTGTTGTATTTCTCGTTGGCCTCATGTAAAATGTATGACTTCTCAGCGCCCAGGCCTTTATTTTAGGTGGTATTGGCCATATATTCTTATTATTTGTAATTTTATTAAACACTAGAAATTCCACCCGTCGCATGACGCGTGTCAACTGTACAGGTTGAAGGATAAAGAAATGAAAGTGGAGTATCAATGGTGTTCAAAACTTATATTCTGCAACAATATAGGCTATTGCATATTAAAGTAAATTCGGCTAGTGCGAGTCGGACTCGCGCATCGAGGGTTCCGTACTATCATTTAATATATTTACCAAAAAATGCCAGGTTCTGGAGGGTGTCGCATTGTGTTCTCGATTTCGGCTTTTATAGACATATATCTATAATAGTTTAAGTGTCGAAATTTATAAAATAAGCGCTTTGAACAAAAAAGTTTTCAAATATTAAATTAACAGATCACCTGAAAAAAGATTTTATGTTTAGCGTTGCGCAAGTCCAACTCACACTTGGCCAATTTTTATTATTTGTTGTAATACTTTAGAGTTTGAACTATAATCATGCCAAGTTTGACGCTTGTATGTATAACCGTGTTTATGATAGAACAAAAAAAAAAAAAAAAAAAAAATTAAAAATTAATTAATTTTTTTTTATTTGTTAGACAATCCGTCATCCGCCATAATAACACATACTCTGTGAAAATTTCAACTGGCTACCTATTCCCGTTCAAAAGATACTGCCCTTAAGAGTATTATCTTACCACACAACAATCCCTAGCTTTGGGCAGACCAAGAGAATTATTTTTTTTTTTCAGTTTATTTATTTCAGTCTTGCCACAACAATCCCTGGCTTCGGACGGATTGTTGTAACTTTGTTGGCCTCGCACATTCGGACCGACGGATAAGAGAATTAGGCCCAGTTCATTATCTACTTTCTCAAATGAGTCTTCAGCAACGATGGACTTGCATTGTTAAGATGAGGAAGACTTGATTGCAACAATGTCACTGTATTGTTGCTGAACACTCAGTTGAGAAAGTAGATAATGAACCGGCCCTTAGTATATTAGATCGCTTTGATCTTTGTATAATAATCAATTTGGAATGCAAGACTCAACACACATAATTACGTGATATAAATGTATTTACATGAAAAGGCAAGTTAAGAATTAAGTTTTTCGGTGTTAACAGTGCTCAGAATGGTGAATAAAAGATAGACCCGTACAGAGATAACAGGCCACTCACAAGGGAATCCCACCTAGCCTATCCGGTTTAACAATGGAGTCTTTGTATGGTTATGTATGCTCGAATTTTTTCGTTTTCGCGGTTTATTTTGAATGAAGCAAAATGTTTGCACTCTCTTATTTTGCAAGCATCTATATAGTAGCTTCAGATGAGTAACATATTTTAATATGGTGGAAATTTGTGACATACATGCTCGAGGGATTCCTTTGTCAGTGAGGAAAAAAAAAAAAAAGGTGAAAAGTTACAACAGGAAAGAAGTAGAATGGGAAGCGAAGCTCCGTTAATTTGTTGAAATAAAAACGATCATAGTGGTACTGCGCGGCCGGTTCAGCAACTGAATAAATAAACACATCGTGGTCACATCGTGGATCACGTGATCGCTTCCTGTCCGTTATTGTCTGCCGAGATGCACGTTAGAGCAAAGAATACTAGCTGCTACGTACATACATCTCTTCCTGTGTATTTTTAAATCGGTTAAATAAATGCATACAAAAAACAATAACCTTTTAAAATAATTACAATGAAATACTGTTGGAAGAGTTTTCCAGTTGCAACAATAGTCTTGCTTAAGACAGCGGAATGTCATTATTGGAAAGTGTGACCTTTGTTGCTGGGCTGAAAAATCGAATGTAGAGAATGCGGTGAAGAAGTTCAACGTTTGGAAGCGACAAAGTTTTGGATAGGCTTTGCAGTCCTGGTTAGAACACCAACGAGCCTCGACTGATAATACATTAAGTTTTTAGCACCCAACTTCTTCCATCCCTAGTTTTAGTTGAAGTTTTAACCATTTTCTCTATTTTTTTCATTCATTAGGTTTTATGTAAAATAAAAGAACAAAACTTTTTTTCAAATAACCGTGAAATAACCATCGATGAAAAATAAAAAAATATTTACTTAATACTAATTAATTAATAATAAATAAAATAATTATTAATAAACAATTCCAAGCAATTGATGGGGAGGGTGCCACTGCTCAGCACATTTGTGCGGAGGATGCCTAATTAAATTAACAGCCATTAGTCCGAACCAGATGTTATAGAGTTTGGTGGCGCTTTTTTGGCTTCATCGAAATAGCATTGGAACAGTTACGAGCTTCGCCTCCCGTTCTACCTCTTCCCTGGTTACAAGTTACGAAGTGTATCTGCATCCGATCGCTACAACAATGGGGAACCTGGAACAATGCATCTCCGATGCGGGGAATCGCCATCCGAGCTGGACCGTAACCACCGAGAGAGACGGCCTCCGCGATGAAAAGTAATATTGTTATATCATCATATTAGGGCAAATTTATGGCTTATTATTGGTAGAAATACGGATAGCAATGTATTACGTTTCATCGCAGAGGCCTTCTCTCTCGGTGGTTACGGCTGGACTACCATCTTGATATCATCAAAACAACATTTGTAATATACAGCTCAAATAAAACATTTAATGTGTCTTCTCATGTAATTACAATAGCATTAGGTTGGTCATGCGTGAATAATCGGACACAATTCCGTTTGAATCGCCCCGTATAAGATATCAGGTTTTTAAACAACAACGTTTGAGAAACTACTTTAAGAAGAATTCCTCCTCCCTCATACCTCCTCAGCAAATGAATTTTTTATCTAACAAATCCAGTCAAAAGATTAAATTGAGAAAAGAAGCCTCTGAACGCCACCCGCGGCAACCGTTTAGACAATGCTCTCACTCTCGTCTCTTCCGCACAAGTTGAATACAAAAATCATGTAATATTCACCGAGTTTACCCGTGTTAAAACCCGTGTACCACGCGAAGAAACGGTTCCTTTTTTACCGTCTAAATAATAGAAACAAAAGACGCCATTTGCCGACCGTGCATTTTTACATAGCAGTTTTTTTTCTTCCGAAATGCGGTGGCTTCGTGTAAAGGGAACGCCCGCCACGGGGCGCATTTGGCCTCCGCCGTCCTCGCCGCCCATTTAATCCCGAGCAACAATGTCTTAAACACACTACTGCTTCTTTCGTCTATAGATTCTGGAAGAAAAAAAAATAAAATTTTCTTCGTCGTTACAGCAGGTTCATCACCCCCCTCCCAGTCCTGTTTCTTTCATTTTCTTCGCCGCTTCAATGGCTTCATTTGTATGTAGAGTGTCCCCCTGACTCCCTCGCCGTCGTTCCGCCTTACGACATAGAAACAATGTACCTAATGAGACTCGCTCACTCTCTTCCTCTGTCTTTTTTATTATTATTATTATAATATGACGTCATGCCCTCGACCACTTTCCTAACCCCCAACTCAGTCACCAGCGTATCTCAGTTACCTCCCAAAAATTTTTTTCGTAAAACAAAAAGAAAAAAAAAAAAAAAAGGATTTTCCTCTTTCAACAGCTTAACTGTCCTGAAGGGAAGACATACGACGGACCGGGTCCGAATTTGGAACACGTGACTCAACATCCTTTTTTTTTTCCCCTCCCACTTTAAGTTCCACGTTCGCTCGAGATGAGGATAAGTGCACGAGGCGTATATATCAGTCGCCACTGTCACATTTGAGCAGCGACGATGACGGTCGGGGGTCCTCGTTCGCTTATCGCGCACGTTAATTTGTCTCTGAGCGAAACGGTTTTTAGACCATTTGGAGAAGGATAGTCCTACGAAGAACGGTTCTCCTTCTTTCCTTCCTTTGTCGTCTTCTTCTTTATCATGAGATATACTAGATATACGCACGTATATTACCTCTTCCATAGAAACACCTTCAAGTCGTAAAAAGAAGTTCGTACCGTCGTCGGAATTGGTTACGATAAAAAGCTGAATGTCGCACACCTTTGTCGGGAGAGATTGGGAGCCCATGGACTCGGGCATTACCATTCCGCCAAACTACCCGATTATACCGTGCGCCGCCAACCCTTTTCTCTTTAGCTTTAAGCAAAATGGCAAGAAAGAAAAAGAGTGAAAAATGTCTTCGATTTTTGCCACTGTCTCAACAAGAAAAACGCAAAACTTAGAGAAATCAATTCTAATACCACCATCCTCATTTCAAGAACCCTGCAGTTTTCTCACTGGCATCAAACTTAGCATTCATTATGATGAAAAAAAGGGTATAGGAAAGTATCGGAACCTCTTTTATCCGCACAATTTAACACCCATTTTTAAAACAAAAAATTAATTTTCTCAAACATAATATTTAGAAAATGGAAAGAAGCTCTATCTTCTTTCGTTTTTCATTATTTCCGATCGAATGACATATCACACGCCATGTGTTGCCATTTGAAAACAATCACCACATGACCGCTACCTCCTTAGTAAAGTATATCTTGCCCAGAGGAATCTGCATACCGAATTTCACTCCTTTAGCTATCTATATAACAGGTGGACTCCTCTAATTTCCATCCCGTAACTCCGACCCCTGTGGGTCAATAGGAACCAAACTAAATAGTAAAGTATCACAAGTTCTAATAAGCAACGTACCAAAATTCAACATTCTTCCATTCACTTCCTATCGCGCAGCCGCATGGGGTTAGGTTGGTATTGGAATGCAGTTGAACTTGAACCTTCAAGAGCAGCCACCATTCGTTTCATCTCTCTGTCTTAGTTTCCTTTTGAGCATCGGTTGTAGAGGACGTTGTTCTGACGATCATCAGAAATATCATTAATCAGAAATACTACAAACAAGTCCTTATCAAGCTGAGGGAAAGAGTAAGGAAGAAAAGACCGGATTTGTGAAAGAACGACGCATGGATTCTGCATCAGGACAACGCGCCAGCCCACAGTGCCCTATCTGTGAAACAGATTTTAGCGGACAAGCGCATTACTGTGCTCGAACATCCTCCGTATTCACCAGATCTGGCTCCTTGTGACTTTCATCTGTTACCAAAAGTGAAAAGTGCACAAATTTGATATCGGTCGGACTATAGATACCTAGTTTTTAGATCGTTAGATTGGTCAGCGTGGTCCCGTCGATTGGCCTCCTAAATCACACAAGCTCAGATCCCTCGACTTCTTTCTGCAGGAATACTTGAAGCAACTTATTTACGTAGAGAAAATTCGTTATAAGGACTATGTGAAAGACACAATAATCGAATACTACAGATTCCAAATTGTAACAAATAGGTGAAATCCAACAAATACATGTATAATGAATTCTGATAAAATCCTCGTGTTAGTTGTACTGTAATTATTTATTTGGAAAAATCAAATTTACAGTGAAACTATAGTTATCCAAGTTTCTATAGATATTCTATGTGTGCCCCACCGGTGATACGGCATATATCTACAGGGTCGGGACACATTAATATGACCACCTCTCGTCGAACATATTGGAACAGCCCATGGTATGCAGATGAAAAATCATTGCATATCATTAAAAGCTGACAACAGCAGACGTGTGGTAGCATCCATTAACACAGCAATTGTCGCCGTCATGGGCAGAGCAAGTGACCTGTCCGACCTCCAAAAGGGGATGATCATTGGCTATCGGGCCAATAGGGGGCAGCATTTCAGAAACGGCCACCTTTGTGAACTGCTCTAGGGCTGCTGTTGTGAAGGTGTACCGCGACTGGACGAACCAGACAATTTCGAGCAACCAAAGAGGTAACTGTGGGGCCCCACCGGCCATCGATCCTAGAGGCGAGCGTCGGTTACGACGCCTGGCCAAGACCAATCGGCGTACCACTGTTGAGCAACTGACACAGCAAATGAACAGTGGGGCCACTAGGCGTGTCAGCACCAAGACAGTGCAGCGATCCCTCTTGAGGTTGGGGCTCCGGAGCAAGCGTGTGGTAACAGCACCCAAGTTGACGCCTGTGCATCGCCGAAAACGCCTCCAATTAGCAATGGACTATCGCCATTGGACCTCGGCCGAGTGGCAAAGGGTTGCTTTCTCTGACGTGTCGCGGTTTCTGGTGAATAGAGTGGACGGACGATGGAGAACTCGCTGGGAAGCATCTGAGAACAGGCATCCCGACACCATCGTTGGCAGATGACAGGCTGGTGGGGGAGGTGTGACTGTTTGGGGGATGTTTTCGTGGTGTGGTCTGAGTCCACTGATACCGCTGGAGGGTACACTGAATGCTGTTCGTTACCCGACGATCGTCGCAGACCAAGTACACCCCTTCATGTCGACAGTGTTTCCTCAGGGTGATGTCATCTTTCAACAGGACAATGCTCCCTGCCATACTGCCAAAATTGCCCACGACTGGTTCGAGGAGCATGAGGATGAATTCAAGCTACTTCCATGGCCACCAAACTCCGCGGACCTCAACCCCATTGAACATTTGTGGGACCATCTCGATCGCCATGTCCGCAAGCTGGACCCTCCACCACCCATGATGATGGAATTACGGGATGCACTGATCGCCGAATGGTCCCAGATACCTGCAACCACCTTCCGAAGACTTATTAACTCTCTGCCACGTCGACTAGCTGCTGTGCTTGCCGCCAAAGGTGGTCATATTAATGTGTCCCGATCCTGTATGCGGTATTCCAGTTCCTCCCAGTTCCTTTGTTAATGATTCGAGCACTTCAGTTATCCGCTGCTTCAGTTGCTGTAAGTCCTGGAGAAATGGAAGCAGGAACACTGTCTTTAACTAAACCCCATAGGAAAAAATCACAAGGGGGTTAGATCTGGGGATTTCGGTGGCCAACAAAGTCTCTACCACCCCTAAAAGTTTGTACACACAGTTCGTATCAAAATTAAATCAAAATTAATGCAGTGTCACTTTAATTAGTTTTACTTTCGCTACAAGTTTGTTGTTCCTCGTAATGAAATTAGCGAGTACACATGAATGCCAAATTTCAAACTTTTTCCTTCTTTCTTGTATAGTACTCCCGAAAGTTAATAAAAAAGTATCAAATGTATGGCGCATTTACTCAGTAAAACAGCTGCAAAAGTTAACAAACACGCGCTGTAGACTTTGCTTATACGTTTATCTATTCAGTTTCCTATAATTTTTAATTAACTGGACCCTTCTTTTTTTTCTGTTATGACGCCTCTAATCTTCGAAAAACAAACACTTTTTCGCCTTTAGCCGTTTGCCAAGCTTTTTTACCCTATTCTTTTGCTGGTATTGAACTTGTCGCTCAATTTAAACAAAACGTTTGCCAAGTTCTTGCGAAAATGAAAATTAAATTTGATAATTTTTTTTTCTTGTTCTCCTCTTCCACGATTTAAAACTCGTTTAGTGCCGCTATCGATTTCATGCCTTTGCCCTTTGACAAACACCCTCTACACTCATTGCAGTTTTTAATTTTCATCCGAAACACCTTCCAGATTTTTCTTTTCTCTCTTAAATAAAAATCAAATAACACTAACAACAACACCACGACATCGAGTAAATTGCTTTTTGAAAAAAATGGCGACAATACCATTTGGCCCGTAAAGTAAAAGAAAACCATTAAAATTGACTTAAAATATTTTTTTTTATATATTTTCCCTATAATTAATTTTTCCTGTATAATTATAAGCACATTTTTAAAAATTAATTTTCATTTTTTCCCCAATCTTTCCATTTAGATTCCAACCTTCGAGTGCTATGAATCGAATTAGATTCTATGGTTCGAATTAGATTCCAACCTGCTCAGACAATTAATTCGTCATTTTTGAGATGCTACAATGCTAAATCGAGGCACTATAATGAAACAATCATCGATAAGGAGACATTTTAAGAACCAGAATAAAATCAAGCGTAACATAAAATATAGTTTCTGGATGCATAAACATACACTCTTGTGACTACCATGTCACACTCGTATATACAGGAATTCATTATAAGCAGGGTTCGCTTTGACTGTATTTGAGTGGCTATGAGTTTGAATTGTGATGTCATAAAATTGTTATTAAATTTCATCTAATCGTTTATGAGATATTAACAAAGTGCATGGTTTGGTGATTCTTATAATAAGTAAAAAAATAAAAATAAAATAAAATAAAACACAACTCTTCAATTCCGAAGCATTCTAAAAAAATTTTTAAGAAATATCGGGACAATTTGGCAACAGACAAAGAAGTCGTTCAGACGGAGTTCCATTATAGAAGCTTGGGTTCTTTGAAAAACATAATAAAGGAATTTTACATGCTAATTATAACCAAAACGTTTTCATGGCGGACCCATTACAGGAGGTCGATAAATGTTAAAAGACGGGAAGCGCCCGAAAAAGATCGGTCGACGCTTCCGAAATGAGATGAGGTTAAAAAGTAAAAAAGAGAAAAAACTCGCGTTCAAAATCCATCCATGGAGGCATCCTTTGTCCCTTTTGTAAAACAAGGTCACCTCGGCTAATTCCCGCGAGTCAATTGCAGATTGCACACGCGCCGCGCACTCTTTTAAGGAGCGCTTTTCCCCGCCTCAATTGCCCAACCACCACATCATCACCACCACCACCATCGCCGCCACACACCAGCCTCTCCATTCTCATTAGCCTAAGTAAAAGAGAGAAAGAGAGAGAGATAAGGGAACGCGGGGAGCAAGGAGTGTATAAATCAAGAGTCTTCTTCCTGAGGAACACCAAACGCAACAAGAAATCCATCCAGAAAGGTAACCAGGGCAACCGAACGAATGGACAGAACGAGATGGATGAGATGGGCGGCCATCTTTCAACTGGCGGAATGAAAATGTTTAATTGAAATCGCCCTCTACCCCCGCCGCTTTGCAAAACTTCCTATCCAGCTGAGCACGAAGTGCTTCGGAATTAGGAATGCGAACTCAATTTATTCGGAAACTGGGGTAATCTCATTCCACGTTTCGAAAACGAGAAATTTCGCGACGTCCTTCGCCTCTCCAATGAAGCGCGCCACACAACGAGCAGCACCGAAATTAACATGATGCAATGCGTAAAGACAAATATGTTTCCACTTCAGTCCAGCTGGCCAATCAGACGCCAGCGAAACTTTCTTTCGGATGGATTTGCATCCTGATTTATTCGTGATCAAGTAACGCTCTCTTCCCTCGCGCCAATTGATCAACGTACCAGCGCCAATTGGAATGAAGCCCTAATTTGTCAATAGAAGACACCTTAAACACGCTCTTGTTTGTGGAATGGATCTACTGGTGTGCTAGTCAGTCCACCGCAAGATGAAAGGTTTGCGTTGCCCGAACTTTTATTATCAACAACAGCAGCAGAGGATTGCAACATGGAATGTCGAATTTGATAGTAAAAACTTCAAACGATAGTAACTCTAAGGAAACTCATTTTATTAATCAAAATAGACACCATTAGAGGCTATACACCTTTCCCATCGAGATGCCAGTTTCATATAAGACCGGTGTTCTGGACTGAAGAAACTCCTCTAAGTTTTTTGACGGATATTTCATTGTCAAACTTAATCAGAAAAAGGTCAAATGCTTAAAAAAAGTCATGGCGGGGAAACTATCGAAAAGTGGATGCCTAATTACTCTGATTGTCCCTTACAGCAAAGAACGTAACTAGAACAAAGAAATGATAGTAGAGCAAAAAACGTGTAAGCGTGTGACGTCATTTTTACGACATGAAAACAGTGGCGGCCTCACACAGCAACTTGGTAACATTATCATCGAGCTCTAAGTTATAAAAAATTTTAAAAAAAATAAAATAAATAAAAGGAAGTTGTTCAATTGATAAAATATAACTTATTTAAACAATCGAAAATTATGTATATAAAAAAGCAACACTTATCAAACATTTTATGATATGATTGGGACAGTGTTTTTTTTTAATAATAAATCACTTTTTTTTATTACTGAACTCCTGGCAAAAAGTAATGTTCAGTCGAGGTTCTTAAAACTCTCTGTGATTTATGAGCTTGTCTAGAAAAAAGATAACATTAATTAACATTTTTTGTAATATTTATAGAAAACGTTGGTTTATTTAATTTATATCTACACAAAAGTCATTATGTTACTTTCAAAATTTTGGGAGATACAAAAAATAAAAGTTCACAAAGTGAAGAAAAAAGTAATTGTTCATTCCATTGCCGGGAAATAAGTAGCGGTTCACAATTATCAATACTTGGTTGTTCCACCTCTGGCTTTCAAAACTGCCGAAATTCTATTTGGCATTGAGTTTACTATAGCCTGTCTCAGGTTCAGTTGAGAGTGACGTCACGGAACAACGTCGTTTACCGGGCATAGTGCACAACATCGTATCCTTCCGCCGTTAGACTTGTACTACGCTAAACCGTCCTATAATCACGTGGCTTCTCGAAGTAAATTAGTCGAATGGTATCTGTCCGATATCATTTTTTAAAGTTAATGTTTAAAATATTTTAATCCTCTTCGTGTAAACTCTATCATCTTCGATTTCTGACATATCTTTTTCACGTTAGTTCTTCACGTAGTAACAAGACGCCGCCATTTTCATTTTACAATCAAATAATCTCGACGTCCCTAACTGCAATTGGTCACAACTAGACATCGTGCTGCAAGCGCTATGAGCAATTAGTTCTTTTGTTTTCTTTATAAAGAAATGCAATTCATAAATTTTTTAATGGTCCCTAAATGCATATTTAATAAAACATAATAATGAGCTAGTTAAACTTTATTTCTATCAAAACAAAAATTCACCTTTTAAGCTGCTGAATTGCAATTAGATCAGGCTCGCCACAAAATAAATGGCTGACGATGTTGTTTGTGCATAATGGAGGATAGAAGAGAAATTTTTTGGGAGTTCTTTTAAGTGTCCAGATAAATTATTTTTAATCCTGTTCGTCATAAAACGTTGAAAGTTTATTTTCGTAGGTGTTTTTTTAACAATCTATGTTGTGGATTGTCCAGGAAACCAAGTAACAATGTAATCATACTCAGGGTGAGAAGGCCGGCCAATCGCAGTTAGGGAGAAATTAGATGGAGTTCCACTATAGTCTTCAGAGTCCAATGCAGTACTTTCATTATCGACTGGTTCCAAAGAACCGAATTTAAATAAAAATGAGAAGAAACCTGTTCACAACGTTTTCGGAGGACATGCGTAAATGAATGTAGAACTCCCTATGCAATGGAGGCTCCTCATCTTAAACCATATACAAGACTTGGCGGTGCGCTTTCCACATTATGATGAGAAATGGGGCCAATTAAGAGGCACCTCTAAACGAGTTCACAATTGCTAAACGTTGGCGAAAGGATTCTCTACGCAAGCGATATATAAATTATAAATGTCAGGCCTAAATTACCTTAAGCCTGTTTCAATAAGATTGTTAACGGCGAGCGGTTTCAATTCATTACATTACCTTGACGAGGGAAACGTCAGGAGGTGCATGTCCTTTAAAGAGATGCGATTAGAATACAGCTTTGACCAGATAAAGTGGGTTGCTATAGAGTGAGCATGCGTTAATGCCATTTTCCCCTTAATTCTGCAAAAGTCTTTCCCACTCCGACTCGTTGCAGCGGCAGTTTGGCGGGGCACAGGTGGTTCACTCGTGACGCCATGTGGACGCCAATACAACAAGGGCTTAGTGGGTTTCAAGAGGGTTCAAGGGGAACACCAATAAGGGAAAAGTCAACTGCATGGTCTTAATTCCCAAGTGCTCGGATAATAGATTTACGTTTCCTTCTTATTGTATAGAACTTTACAGTGTTTGTTGGTCAAAACTGATAAGACACATAGGTTTTTAAGCATAACTGCGACAATATTTACTATTTTTCAATTCTGTAAAAATGTATGTATTTTTTGACAGAACATAATAGATTAAAAATTAGCTATTTTTGATATAAAAATTATATATTATATTTTTGATAAACTTTATAAAATTTTGTCCAGGCTGTACTTCTAATTTTTTATTTATTTTCATAATTTTACAGTTTGTATTTTTTGGAGGGAAATGTAGCGTAAAAAATACTAGCATATTTCTTGATGTTTGTTCTAATCGCCACCCAAATTTTAATATGGAATTCCTTTTAGACATGTAGAAATAAATATGAAATGATGTAATTTAGTTAAGTGTTAACAGCTCATGACGTGATCGTAGCTGCTAAGGCACTAGAACAGTGGTGCCCAACCTTTTTTTATCCGAGGGCCGCACTCATACTGAAATAAATTTCGCGGGCCAGAACAGAAGCAAAACAAATATTTAAAATTTTTATATAGTTACCGAATTGTTGCATTTTATTAATGACAAGTCTGCATTCGATTCTTAGAATATAAAGGCGGGCCACATGAGTGGGCTTCACGGGCCGGATTTGGCCCGCTGGCCGTAGGTTGGGCACCGCTGACATAGAAGGATACGCAATCCGCCATTGTTGGTCATTATTTCTATAGCGATGTATTGGAAGTTTCTAAATATTTGAGTTTAGTGCTAAAATAAATTAAATTTACGACTTTAAAAGGCATCAAATACAAAATTATTAAATTAATTTTATACAATTATTTTTTTAAATTTATTCACAAATAGCGTTTGATATGATTTTTTTATTTATTTATTTTTTTTTTTTTTTTTTTAAATACGAGGGCGGTCCGATAATAAAGGTACAGATCAAATTATCCAGGACAAATTCAAAGAAACAAATATCGACACAAATGTCATGTATACTACAAAGGTTTGTTTATTTTTCAACGTAGTCACCGTGAATATATATTTGTCCCAGCAGTTCACCAGTTAAACATTCCTTCACGGTACGTTTCTTGTCCCGAATTAACAAGATATTGTCGAACTTCAGCTTGCACTGCTTCTTGTTATGGAATCGTTTGCCCGATAAAAAATTCCTTAGAGGACCGAAAAGGTGGAAATCGGACGGGGCGAGGTCCGGACTGTAGGGGGGGGACGGGTGCTCTAGGATTTCCCACTTTCTCGCTTTCAGCCAGGTTTTCGTCTTGTTCGAAGTGTGAGGTCGTGGGCCATCATGCAAAAACCTCACTGTGTCAAAAATTAGTAGAAAGCATGCCAAAAAGAATTTGTGCATTGTTAAAACATGGAGGTGATGTAACAAAATATTAATTTCGAATATTATAAACTTTATAGACAGTTTTATCAATATTCTAAACATTCTGGACACATTTCACTTTACAAAATAATTATTAAAATAATTATAAACAATGGATAGTTGTTTATTATATAAGTATTACTATTTATGAAACTGTGTTTCTATAAAGCTAATAAAATCCAATTTTGAGCAGTTAGTTTATTTATAATTATGTTGTTTACATGAAAACACACCTAATTTATTTCAATATTATCAACTTTTTGGACGGACTGTATGTAGCAAGTATTCTGCACGCTGTTCAGATTTAAAAGTGTTTATTTTATATCAGCCATACAGATTGCTTTGCGCCATGGTGACTTTTGTTGTTTGGAGATGAACAATCAAGAAAAACAGCACTTTGGAGTACTTTTTGCGTGAAAAACAACCAAAAACTTAATCATGAATTTCTCTCTTTCTGAGATCTTCAGTTTGGAAAAAAGAAATAAAGTCAAAACAGCGCATTCAAAGGTGAGCTTTCACCAAACGAGTGAAGTCAAATAAAAGTCAAGTTTTTGGTAGTTTTCGTCAAAAAAGTGAGATTTCACCAAACGTGTGAAGATAGAAGGGAATGCAAATCTTTTTGACTTTTATTTTGCAAAACTAAACAGCCAATTCAATGCCTATCGAACAATAAGAAAAAAAATGAGGTGTGGTCACCACTGGAATTTCTTATACGTAAATGTCCTGGTCCAAATACAGAAAAAAATTAAACAACTGTCTAAAATGGCTACTTCCGATAGAAATTTTGAAAAAGTTTGTGAATAAAAGTTACTTCAAATTAGCTTCTAAACACTTTGGTATAGATTCCAAATTTTCCTATACCATCTTCTTTCGCCTATATTAGCAAAAACCTGAATTTTGAGAAAAGTAAAACTGGTACTTCCGGTTGGAATTTTGAAAAATTTCGTTATCAAAAAATTGTTTAAAATTTTAATTGTAACACTTTTCAATCCCTTCAAAATTTAAATAAACGCAATGATTAACGAGATATTTCAAAATTTATAGTTTGGAGTATACTGATACTTCCGGTTCACCGATTCCACAGGAAAACTAATCAGACCTCCCGAGGAAGATTATAATCTTAATTTTAAAGTTTGGTCTCGATAGCTTTAGCCGTTTGGATACACACACACACACACACACACACACACACACTCTCGCTCACACACACACACACACACACACACACACACACACTCTCGCTCACACACACACACACACACACACTCACACATACACACACTCACACAGACTGACAGACACACATTTTCCAAAACCACTTTTTCGTAATCTAGGTACCTGAAAATGTGAAGATTAGTGAAAATCTCGAGATCGAAATAAAAAACGCTCAGAATGCAAAATTGATGAATGCGCATTTCTGAGAAAGCTCAACCAATTTTGACAATCATTAATTTTACGTTATATTCGTTCATGACACGTCATTACAAGTTGTTTAATATATTACATGCCATTTCTTAGCTTTACAGCTTCGGGTGGATTTACAGTTTCGTGCACACTTTTTGCCATAGAAAGTTCCCAATGGTACAATAATGGTGCAATTACAATTGAACCAATTTTGCTATCATTAGGTGGTTTCACGCTTTGAAACGGATTGAAAAAACGGTTTAAAAATAAACCGTTTAAGTGGGTAAAACCGTTACAATTTTAAACGGTTTATTTCTTTTCGGAAATTTGACTGCAGAGGGAGCTGGTTGTTATAATCATGGCAGCCTCCTTGAGTATAGTGTACATGTGTGATTACAACTACATTACATGTTTTAACAATTTGATTTTTTTAACGACATGATTTACTTTACCTGATATTTGCCTAAATATATAAAAAATCCAACAATATAATTCGCAATTGCGAGCTCTTCATCCAAATCCCAAGCTCTGATCCGACGCAGAAAAAACGAGATATTGCAAAAAAACGAAAGAAACGAACAGAAAAAACGACGTTGGTGTCGTTTCCGTTTTTTCCCAATCGTTTAAACAAAAACAGTTTTTTTTCTGAAATAAACGGTTTTTAAACCGTTTTTTTCGAAGCGTGAAACCGCCTATTAATTTTACGTTATATTAATTTATGACACGTCATTTCAAGTTTTTTGATACCCCTTCTATATTTCGCACTAGAATTGTGATCGACTAGTTTGAAGAGTATACTAGCTGCGTTTTATACCTCACCTAACCCACCAATTACTCCACTAAAACTTGGAGCATGTTGGAATAAGCTGTAAAGAAGAGAAAACATCTCCGAATTTGGTTGCCCTGAATCTGAATTGGTCATGGTGTAATCCTTTGTCATACCGATAGCAGGCTTAGAAAAATCCAACCACGTAGTGATGGAACTCCATTTCGTCAGTTTGTATCCCGTGTGTTTAATCCCATAACGATTGGCCGTTTTTTCATATGATTTGGGGACCTCAATCATTCTCTCCCCTTAAATGAATCATAAAGCCTTCTCCAATAAAGCAAGTCATTCAACACCCAATACCAAACCACATATCGATTGATAATCGTTAATGACTTGTCAATGTTGGACAAGTGGAAAATTCCTGGTCGATTTCAATAACCCTATCACGTAATCCCTTACAAAGAAGAATTTCCCCATCGAATCCGCATGTTCACCTTTATCATCAAAACATGGAGTCCTGCTCAACTATGATAGTCATCAGGTTTCATGTCTCAATGTCGTTTTCTAAATTTTTCTAACACCATAACTTCACCCTCTTCCAAAGTTCTGTCTTGTTGGAGGCAGCTGGAACCTCCTGCTTTATTTCAATGCTGCAGAGCATAAGATAAGGAGAAGAGCCCACGCGATCTCTCAACTATTTCTTAATGAAATCTCCCTTCGTTTAATCTGACGCGCACGCACAGCTTCCAAAACGGTGACGTCACTGGGCAGGATTTTCAAATCTAATAAGGCTCTTCTGATACGCTCTTAAGTGATTTTCCACGTAAGGAAGCAAGCAGCGATTCCGGCTACACATCCAATTCATCTTGAACAGAGACGTACACTTGACAACAGAAGACATTCTTGATCAAATGACAGTTAATCAATACAGTCAGCTCCTTAGAAGAGTCGGCATTCCGCTCTCGTCTCTTAGACGAATAATAAATATTAATAAAACTGCCTTTGAATATGGCTACAGGCCAAGAAAAGCGGACAGTCTCGTTACGTTATTCCTGTGTTATCCGAAACTCTCAACAGCCGACAAACTATTGTAAAATTCCCAACTTATTTAAAATTAAGGACCCCGTAACTCAAACTTAAGAGTAACAAGTTCATTATCACACAATGGACTAATGGAATAACACCCTTAATTGGTAGAGAACAGACTGCATGCACCTTCCTGTGCGTCATGAACATTATACTCATTATAAAAAAAAAAATCGATGCAGCAGAAGGAAGTACATGGTTGAAGAAAGATAGTAGGTGTAATGTTCATGTATACAATGAATGACAAGAAATAAGTAATCGACGCGCGCATGCCCAAGCTATTATCAATCTGCACTGGAAAGGAAACTATTCTAAGGTGTCTGCTTGATTGCCTGTGTTTGAAATTTCCCGCTAACGGAAAAGTGCATAACTAATTTTAAGTGCATGAGTTCCCTCATCCATAATTAACATTTTATATACGTATATTGTTTATTATATATATGGCCGAGAGATGGCGCTGTTGTCATCAAATTAGATTTTACTATGCTTTAGGATTCGATTTCGAAAGATATCGAAAAAATGATAGAAATAACACTAACAAAGAAATATTATTTTCAAAATGAATCGAAGCAAGTTACAAATACAGGATGGGCCATAAGTCCCTTACCAGCCCTTGTTCAATTCGTGTTTGTGAAAATTGACGGGACAACCACCATGTGGGGGCATATTAGGCCTAGGGTGAAGTCATATTATGGCGACCGGGATGGCGGCCATCTTGAAAGTCGCCATCTTGGATGCGCTGTAGGGTTTTAAATGGGAAGGGAGTCATGGGGTACATGATTTCGGGCTAGAATTTCCCAAGGAAAACAATGGTGCAGTCAGTTTGCTCATATCTTAATTCGTTCAACATTACAGACATTCCAAATGGCGATTCTCACTGTTATTTACCCTTAATGGGGAGGGAGGGGTGCAAAAGCTATAGCAGCGGAATTCATCCTGATCGGCAACCTGCGTCCCATGTTAGTGTTGCCCAGCTTTTCAAGAGGTTCATGGATACCGGGTCCGTAGCAGACAAACCCAAGTGTGGAAGACCCACGACTGAAACAGATGAAAACAAAACCTTAGCACAGGAGTGGGCTCACGAACAGCACGTGGAACAGCATATGTAACAGTGAGAATCGTCATTTGGAATGCCTGTAACTGTTGAACGAATTAAGATATAAACAAAATCATGCTTGGCACAATTTCAGCGGAGACGTACACCTAACACTATCTACCGGCAAAACTTCGTACTCTTACGGTTCGATCAGTACAAAGCAATTTCGGGAAATTTTGGGCAGCACTCCGTACTTCAATTAATCTGTATAAAAATTTCAAATTTCTTCAAAAAGAATTACTTTTAGAACTAATCATATCATCAAAAATTTACCCCAATCCAAAAAAGAAACGTCCAATAAATAACAAACAAAGCGGAATTTACAAATTAAAATGTGGATCATGTGACATGTACCATATAGGGAAAAGTGGCTGCAAATTTTGAACGAGGTTCAAGGGACATCTAAATCTAAGATATCAATGATGTCCAAACTCAGATTCAAGATGACTTAAGTAAGTTAAGCGATTGGTACACTGAGCAGGGTCTCAAGTTTAAGGGTGTGTCTAAAAAGTCCGACCGGTCACGACCGGACAAAGCCCGTCGCAAAGCTTTTTGGAGCCACCAGTGACTGATTCGAAATTTCTACTATGTCTGATCAACGCGGGAACGATGCATGCGTACGTAACTGGCTTTATCCATTTTAAATTTTCTCCCGATTCGGACGACCCTCGATTCATAAAGTAACGTCCGGTCGCGATGAGCGTTTTCATAAATTAGCGGTGGCGGTCGGCTGCCTAGGCGATTAGAATCAAAATGGCGGACGAAAGTAGAAAATACAAGTGTCCGAGTGCCGATACCTAGTATACGAGAAAGGAGAAAGGAGATGG
Source organism: Rhysida immarginata (assembly GCA_023313115.1). Classification (NCBI taxonomy): domain Eukaryota; kingdom Metazoa; phylum Arthropoda; class Chilopoda; order Scolopendromorpha; family Scolopendridae; genus Rhysida; species Rhysida immarginata. Next base: position 283,474 of record JAHWFO010089087.1, read on the forward strand.
CGAAATATGATGAGGAACCTTGCTGCGACGCCATTTTGAAGCAAAATGCTCATGACCGCGCTGTCCATGAACGAACAAACGGAAGCAAACGGCCGCCGATCGTACCACGTAGCCTGTTGGCGACCGGTCGGACTTTTTAGACACACCTTAATATTGACAAAACAAATATTTTACTGGTGGACAGAGTAAAACATAGTACTCCTTTTACTTGTAAAGTGCTTGGCGTGATATTCGATAATAGACTGTCTTTTGCAGAGAATTTTCAATCGTTACTGATTGATTTAATGAAACTTAGATTTTTATTCGCAAAATTGAAGAAATAATTAAAGTATTTTGGTTGCAAAGGTGGAATATGGTATTGTGTTGTGGACAGCGGCTCCAAAGTTTCAAATTAAAAGAATTCAAACATCTTATAATGATGTTCTGAAAATTGTAATTAATATTCCTAGAATGGCCTCTATTACTGAGGAATGTATTAGGTACGACATTCCAACGTTTAACTTTGTCAGTAATTTTGCTAGACTAAAGGAGCTTTGTGCTTGGGTTACTATTCAACACCCTATGCATTTTGTTAGACTCTGGATGTTGGATGCTGAGAATATTCTGGAAACACGCAAGCTAAAATTTGTCCTACTGTCAGAATCTCGAATTTTCTTGAGGCTTTCTTCCCTTATAATACATTTGCTATGTGGAATGCTTTGACTTAAAATATTCGCAATCAAATTATACATTTGTTTTAATCATAAAGAACATGTGTATAAACTACTTTCTCAAGCTGTACATAAAATATGTTATGCCTGATTTTATAATATTTATTCCACCTTGGAATGCAAAATTCAATAAATAAATAATTAAATTCAGTAAAATAGCAAGACATAAAATCTAAATTTGCGAATCATATAAGCGTCGAGAATATAATGGACATTTTAAAATTTGCAAGGAACTCGAAAAAGTTAGATATTCTTGATAACAAAGAAATACAGGGTGCGGCAGAAATAGCTCCCAGATTTTAAATGCGGGTGCAAATAACAAAGCAATAATAGAAGTAATTCAAAATTTTATTTCACAGTTTGGAAGAACAGTATTTACCATTTACGTCCCATACGTTATCATTTAGTTTTGAAAACAATATCGTCCAAATGCCGAGTTTCTTTTTGTGTTCCCGGCTTTCGTTTGTACACTTGAGCCTTCAGGTACCCCTAGTGAAAGAAATCGCAAGATGCGGGATCGGCCGAGCGTGCTGGCCTTTGAACGTCACCTCGCAAGGAGATCAACCACTATTGGACGATATTTACCTCAACCCAACCCAACCCACCCCCCCCCCCTCCCCCTCCGGGGGGGGGGGGGGGTTTACATTCCTCGTTATATAAACCCGCAATAACTAAAGAAATATCACAGGCTTTCTTCCAACCCAATAAAAACGACATCTGACATAAAGATAATAACTAGCAGTTGAAAAAAGAAAAATGACTGGCTTTAATTAAAATAAAACAAAATATAAAGCAGGTTGAGTGACTAGTTATCGCTTCACGTCAATGGTTCGTTCTTTCTGTCAACAAACGAAATAAAAGTAAATGCTATTAACGCCTACTTTTATCTTGGCAATTTATTTCGTGTGCCATCTCCTATTTGCTTTTTCAATTTAACATGCTCTCTCTCTTTCTCTCTCGTCGTTATCTTTTACTTTTTCATTTGTTCTAATTAAAATGTCGACGCTGTTGTCGAGGCCATTGAGAATTCATTATCGTCGTCGTCGTCGTCGAGGAGGAGCGATGAGTGAATATTTATTAAATGGAATTCCTTCACTCCTCAATGGACGATGGACGGACGGACGGGCAATCATCCTATCGGAATCGACGACTTGTTTTGTAATTAAATTTACTCAACCAGAAAAAGCAAAGCTGCGGAAAAAGAATTCTGATTGCATCATTTTCATCGTCAACCGACAGACACTTGGAGAAACTTTCCATTCTTCGTTATGGCCTACAGAATGCCATCAATTTCTCATTAATTTTGCATAAAAGCTTTTTATTTTCTCAAGCGATTCTATACTCACGTTTTGCCAGACCAAAGCTTATTTGAACAAACCAAACTGCAATTGATAATCCTATCAATCATCTAAAATTACATACAGAAAAGAGTAAAGAAAATTCCACGGCCTGGACTCGAACTCGGGACCTTCGAGTTACTGTCCCGATGCTTTAACCACTAAGCCACCATGGACATGGAAACATTTCCCTATCAAACATGTCTTATGGGCATACGTTAAAACGAGAGTCCTTTCTCTAAATAGTGGAAAAACAAGAGGCATTCAAATTTGATGTGGGCTTTATTTTTTGTAAATTTCATTGTCGTAAAAATCTAAACCTTCATTGTTGGGATGGCAACTACCGCCTGCTTGTTGAAACAAATTGGCGGACAGCGATGTGTCGACCAAAGTGGAACAACGAATAATCATCAAGTTTCTCCACAAGAAAGGTGTGAAAGGCTCTGAAATTCATCAGAGACTTCAAAGACAGTTCATCGAGTCATGTTTGTCTCGATCAGCCATCTTTGGTTAGTGCCAAAAGTTTGAGAGAGGGCGAGAATTCACCGGCAACGAACCTCATAAGCCAAGGCCAGTAACTGCTATCAATTATGGCATCATCGCACTAACAAATGAGCCGAAAAGGGACAACAGGCGGATTTATTTCCGAGAATTGGCTTCAATACTGAACATCATCACTGGCAGTGTGGAGTCATTATCCACGATAAAGATATATAAAGAAGGATGTTTGTGGGTCTGTGGGTCTGTGGGTGGGTCTGTGGGTGGGTCTGTGGTTCTGTGTGTACGTTTTTTATACAAATCTACAGTTTTATTCCGATCTTGATGAAATTTCGCATACATGACCTTCAAAGCATGAGGAAGGTCACTGTCTACTTCAGATTTCGAAAAAATAATAATTATTGATAAAAAATCGATATTCATGGTTATGGCAGGGCATATTAATGAGAAATATCGCATGACCAACAATGCAAGACAAAGTTTTTGCAACAATGGTATCAACACGCAATTCACAAACACTCTGCACGGACCAACAATATATATCTCATGACCAACAATGCAAATAAAAGTTTGTGCAACAATAGGTATCAACAATGGTTTCAACACGCAATTCACCAATAACAATGAGCTCAAAATGATGATGCAATGATAAAGCAATCCTTTCCAAGAATTATAACAATGAACATAAAATGATGATGCAATATGGATAAGTTTCAATTTGTAACAATGCATATTCAGGTTTTTCTTAGAAAAGAGAGTTCTTAGTACTTAACAATTTCTTGAAAATCTTTAAAAATGATCAGTAGCTGGAGATAATGAAGAGTTAGCAGACTATTGAGAAAGAGTGGAAAGACGACAGTTAGCTCCGTGATGTAATGAGCAAATGGGAAGCAAGTAAGTAGAAGAATCGGCGAGCGCTAGACTGCACAAAGTGATGAATGGCCAAGTTTTGCTTCAACACATCGAGAGAAGAGTGGAAATTGCAACAACACTAAGTATACATCTGAGGTAAGATTACGTGAGTAAGAAATTATTGGAGAGGTCCAGCCATTGTGTGCCTTTTTTTCGAATTTTCATAAAGAATTTTTACTGTATTAATTCTAAGCATTTTCATGGGTTTATTTTTAAGATATTGCAAAATTTATTTTAATTTTTGAGATTGTTCTGTTTACATCCCAAGCGTAATAATCCCGGGCAACGCCGGGTACCTCTTCTAGTCCACGATAAAGATGAAATTCAACAAGATCTGTGCCACATGGGTCCGTAAGCAACTCGCCGAGGATCACAAAATCATCCGGGTGGAAATCTGGTCCATGCTGCTGCAGCGATGGGACAGGGAAGATGACAGCTTCCTAAGGCATGTTGTGACCACCTTGGTCATGAATTCATCACCATACTCCTGCAAGCAAGCGTGCGAGCATGGAGTGGCGACACGCTGACTCACCACGACCCAAGAAATTCAAGATGACACCGTCGGCAACGAAAGAGATGGCGACTGTACTCTGGGACATTAGGGGTCTCATTGATGTCGATTTTCTGGAAGAACGTCGAACCATAAATGCACCCTATAACAGTGACATTTTGAAGACGCCCCTGAAGCCGGCATTAAGGAAAAAGCGTCCAGGACTCCTTACCAGTGATGTTTGCTTTCTGCAAGACAATGCCAGACAACACACACAGCCAAACTGATATGGACACACTGACGGAACTCAAATGGGACATCTTAGCACCTCCTCCATACAACCCAGATCTCTCCCCTTGCGACTATCTCTCTTTTTGGACCATTGAAAAGAGTTGTTGGAAGGGCAGAGGTTCGGTTCCAATGAGGAAGTGAAAATGGCTGTCCTGACGTGATTTCGACATCAGCCTGAAGATTTCTGCACACCGGTATCCAGATGTTCCCAGAACGCTGGAAAAAATGTATAAAGAACCAAGGAGAGTTCTTTGAGAAATAACTGAAGTGTGTGGGGTGTTTTGTAGTTCCTGATTTTATAAAAAATAAAGTCCAGGTCAAATTTGAACGCCCCTCGTAATAATAATAATAATAATAATAATAATAATAATAATAATAATAATA
>JAHWFO010089087.1:288495-301421 GCA_023313115.1 Rhysida immarginata
CCTCTATAAATTGTGAAAAGCAAACTGCATTGAGAAAAGCAAACTATATAGGCGCAGGCTTTCAGAAGTTGAAACTCGGGGAAGAGTTACATTTCATCAAGTCAATATTTAGCTCCAACCGAGCTAGGGGCTGTCCACCTCAATGGCGACGGGAAAAATTTTCACAACTCGCTAACGAAAATTAGCTACAGCTACTCAATAAACATCAGAGTTGTATAAAACGTTGCTCAAAACGCAACGAACACGGTACACAACATTATCCTCAAAATCAGATCGTCTTGATACATAAACAAGAGGATCTACGATCTATAACTGATTCCCGTGTGTTTTTAACCTAAGAATATTGATGTTCTTTTTTTTTCCTTGACACGCCAAGAAAACCCAACTCTGCAATACCATCTCCTCGACTCCTCATAACAACAGCGAGCTTCACTGCCTAGCATCAACAATGCAACCGGAAGCGCTGACGTCACCGAACTTCAGCTCGATGCTAACGAGAAAGACAGGTTCCGGCACTGAAAAGTCACCTGACCAAGATAGGTCTATTAACAATGTAATTTTCATTGTTTCCATCTTGTATTTTCACATTTAGCGTTTTTTTCCTTTGTTGGAAACAATGAAGGTTGGATTGTTAATAGACCTATCTTAGTCAGGTGACTTTCCAGTGCCGGAGCCTGTATTTCTCGTTAGCCTCGACTTCAGCTTCCCTTTCGAGAAGAGCGGCCACAACAATGTCTCCATTCCTCAGAGCACATTGTTTCAATTTCAGCCACAGCTGAAAACTTAATTAGTAGCAACAATAAGAAAATACCTCTTAATAAATAACAAAACCCCTTATGCTAACAAAACAACGTCGTACAGGCCTGTAGAGCCATCGTCACCATTTTTAGCAGAATGGTTGCCTTTAGCTAAATTCTTTACTAAGTAAGTTTCTTTGTTGGTATGTTCGATTTGAACTTTGAGATTGTTCCTGAATAGTTCGTGACTCTTATAAGCGGAGTGACATTGTTCCAGAATAGTTGAGTGACTCTTTTAAGCGGAGTGGCTATGTAGTAAAGCGGGGTTTTTTTGTTTGGTTGTTTTCTTGCTTTTATTGCCCTAGCTATGAAGGATGTTTTGATTGGTTGTTCTATTGTCTTGATAAATTTTGTAATTCGTTATTAGTTTTGGCTTTGTATTTTATTTGATTGGTTCCGGTATCTTATACATTCTTCGTTTCTCTTGTTGATAATCATTACCATTTACCTTGAGGACCATTGCCCAACTTGACAGGAGAGTTGCAACAAATACTTCTATTGCCGACGACTTTGAGATACCTCTCATTGGAATCACGTCCAGGAATTGATGAAAAACCTGCTTCCGAAGATGAAGGACTATCCCAATCCTCTGGTTGCAGGTATTCTTGAGCATCCGCTTACCTTCAGAAGCCTCCTTAGACATCGCAGGCCGCGTCACATCCTGGACATCAATTTCGACGACATCCAAAAGGCCATATTTCCCGAATATTGGATCTCCTAGCACCTCGTGTCCCTTGTCCCTCGTCAATCAACAATCAACACTATCATCCTGATAGGAAAGAACTCCATCTTATCCTCTGGATGACTTAACTAGGTTTCATCTGGCTTCTTGCCTAGTTCAGTAAACTTCCTGTGATTACTTTCTGGAAGCGTTGCTTTCAGACCACTCGTTTCGTTTTCCCTGCACTGTTCGATTGTCGATTGATCGTCGTTGATAATCACTCACTGATGAAGGAAATTTGGTTTCCGAAATGTACATCTGAGTCAATAAAAATTCTCATGTGGGTTAGTGTTTTCAGTGTTCCTTTAATTTGTATACTGGTGTCCACAGCTTCTGGCTTCTATTGTTTAATCACTTTCCATGTCTAAGGAGGACCAATGCTTTAGGCAAGGGAAAGTATCTCAAATGCATATATAGTGTAACTCATAGTTACTAACTCTATACATTCAAAATTTCGTTAATCTTCGCTGAGATCGTGTGTTGCTAGTACTTTCCAATTATTAATCCAATTGGCATAGTTGTATACAGTTAATCTCGTTATTATGGTGGTTATGTTAATGTCGGTTATCGACATCGCGACAACAACTTGGCAAAGTACCAAAAAGTAGCTCATCAGATGATGATGGCGGAACGATGTTTCGGAATAGAATTCGATTGGTTCCTTCGCTTCGATAATAGCGCCCATTTGCTTTTTTAGCATTCTAATTAATAATTTAAATTCCCTTGACTTAATGACGGCAGGGAAGACGCCGACGCTCGTAAAAAAAAACGTAATCGCAAAACAAATGGCGTGACTAATGACACCACTTTGAACAAGGTGTGTAAACGCTTCCCATTGTGCAAATAACAATTAAACGATTCGCCCAACAAAGTAAGACAAACCAAAACGACGGATCCAATGGAGTTGGACCCAAACGTAATCAAGCTCGACGGCACCGAAAACTTCAACAAAAGCGCCCTCGAGGCCAAACCAAGACGTCGACTTCAATCACAGAAACAAATTAAATCTTCCAGCCACAAAGTCGACCATCAAATTTTGTTTGAAAACAGGAAAAAAAAATTCATTCTAACAACATAACGTCATACGGGCTGCATTTTTGTTTTTTTTTTTTGCAAGGAGCACTGCAGAAGTTTGTTGCCACGGACAACACAAGAGATTTAGAGCAAAAATTGTTTCTGAATCTTTTTCAAAGCACTCCACATTGGAAGCCAAGGGATGTGATAGGTCATTCGATTGAAAATGATGAGAAACGAAAGAAGATAAGGGTCCTTTTCTATTTTCTAAATTGAGAAAATCAATTTTTTTAATTTAAATGGGGCTTAGCTTTCCTATACTTTATCTTCCTTGGGGAAATTAATTTCTTGTTAATTACTGCTTGGAGGACAACTCTACGGTCACATACAATTTTATTTAAATCGAAAGAGTAGCGCATTAATAACATGATGGCATATTTAAAATTTTTCAACAGTGCCGCTTTGCTCTTATCCGTCCCAAAAGGCTGGCATCTGAAATCGCTCACTGCGCAACCGAATGCTACCTCTATCTTATTTCTCCTCTATGATGGTTACGGACATTCCTAATTATTAACCGACTTCAAAAAAGGAGGTTATCAATTCGACGCGTATGTTTGTAATATTGTTGGAATTGCACAATATTCATATATGTGCGCTTGTCTATGTGAGCTTCTAAATAAGTATGCCAAATTTCATAAGTGTGTGTATATATATGTATGGTTGTTCACGAATTTTTCAGAAACTAGACATCGAATTGCAATAATTCTTTTTTTGTTGGATTAAGCATCTTTCAACTTAGGGATAAATCCAAGTTTCATCAAAATCGGTTCAGTAGTTTTCAAGATATGCGATTTGCGATTCAAAGTGTCTTATATCACTTTAATCGCCTGTATTTCGTCTACATCATATTGCAGGTTTTTGGAAGGAGATAATTTACACCCTGTATATAGTACTTTTGTTTTTATTGCAAAACGGACCTTAATTTACGAATAACCGTCGTACAAAGTTATTGGACTAAAATTTTTTAGCAGGCGGATGGTGGTTAATAAACAAGGAATTTATTTTTTTAAACGGGAATGAAGTCGTAATAGTTAATAATCCATTTAGGAACGACATAACCTAATACCGAAAGGCTAAAATGGTCGCCTTCACATAATTATTAAGATAGGGGTAATTCTTTAGATATTCCGACTTATAAAAATGACTAGTATTAACGCCCGTCATACGACAGTGCCACAACAGGCAAAGCTGTAAATTCGATTTTAATTATAAAATTTCATCTATGATAGGACTGTAATAATTAAATCGCTATCATTATGAAAGCGAAGCTGGAAAATGTTTACTTAGTTTTCAAACCTGCTTATCTTTAAGGTCGCGGGGGCAGAGTACGAGATTTTCTGCCATCAGGCGCTTATCCTCAATGCTAACACCCTGGCGACTCGAACCCAGATGATCTATGTAGTCTAAGAACTGAAATGGTCAGAAATTGACTGAATCACCCTGGATATATATATATCCTCGGCAGACCGTTTTGAGGGCATATTGTACGACCATTATATTCTAAAACTAAAAAAAATTAATTATACATATGTAATGAGTATTATAAAATGAGAAATAATGAATGTTATTTGCTTTTTGTGTTAATTCAAAATTTTTTTAGTGCACAAGTAAAGTCTTGGGGGGCATCAGTCCTATGGAGGCAGAGTTTGTGCGTGTGTATTGAAAAATATTGGATTTTTGAAATTCTGACTTGGGATTCTTAAAGACCATTAAAAAGTAGAATAGGAATGTCTGTAAGGCCCACTCTCTATTTCTTTGTCTTCATCGATAAAATTGGGTTCAAAACTTTAAAAGTTCCACACTTTCAGGGCCTCTATCTCCTAAACGGTTGGATCAATTGAAAAACACCAAGAATAAAACATTAAAATAGGGTTCCTATTCAAAATTTCAGTTACCCCCCCCCCCTCCTCAAAAGGGAGGAGGGTGCTAATTTTTTGCCTAATGAATTTCCCCCGCGAAGTAATTCAGCTTTGATTTTGGACATTTTTTCGTACAATACTTTGTTTTCGAAATATTTCCATGTCTACACTTAAACGGACCATCCTGCATAAATAGATAGATTGAAACAAGTTATTTGATTTAACATTGAAAATTTCTAATGGTTTCATAATGGTAACATTACAACACATATCACTTAACCAATTTCGACCGTCTTGTCAATTACTCGTTATATTCACGATCCCATTTGTCGTCAACCCGATTGAAAGGCCACGTGACACTCGTGACAAATGTATTGTCATTTATGAACCCTTTGCTGGATTTCCAAACGTTAATCCACAGTTAAAGCAGAGATAATCACATTCTAGAAATCCGTTTTCAAATGTAAAACGGTTTTTAATCGAGTATTTGTATTTTCAAATATTTTTTTTTATTTTAAAGCAATAGGGCCCCAACAGGGACTAGTACGGTCTAAAAAGACCGACGAGTTAGGTCCCTGTGGGCTCCCAAATACAATCTACAAGTACAACAATAAAAACAAATATAGAGGTTAGTATACAATAACTATTAACTCAATAAAAATAAATGGAGAAAAAATTAACTTAAGAAAAATTAAAAGATTAAGAATTGAAAAGAAAAACAAAATGGCTAAGCGAAGACATAGGAAAAAGCTCACAAAACAATAATTTAACTAAAAATAATAATAATTATTAACTGGAGATGCGTCTCCAAGCATAGGTAATGATTTTTCAATTGAAAAATGGAAGGAAAAATTCTGCGACCCGGATTCGATGAGATTAAGGTCTGGGCTTCTCGCGGGCTACTTCATTGTCGTAATGTTGTGCTCTTGAAACCACTTCTTTGTTATCTTTGAGGAATGAATGGAGCATTGTCCATTCTTTCTTCAGCCACTGGTAATAGATATTCCTCCAAGGTGTTACAACATTTTTCTGGTTTTGTCGACCAGAAACGTACACAATAGTTGAAGTGCCCTTGAAACTAAATGCACCCCAAACCATGACAGAACCTCTCCCTTGCTGCCTGCTGAAGAATGATTTGGGTTCTTTTCGTAGGTCATGCCAATAGCATGCCCACCCATCTGGCCCATCTAAATTGCACTTTTTTCGTCAGAAAATAATACTTCCTTCCATTCGACCGTCCAACACTGATGCTCTCGGGCCCACTCCAGTCTTGCAGCAATATGGGTAGGTGATCCTGGTAGTTTCTTTCTCATACGTCGAAAAACTGTTGTTCTTGATACATTTAGTCCAGAATCATTGATAATTTGCTAGCTTGATGTTCTTTTGTGGACATCTCGGCTAGAAATCACCTTAGGTCGGCCAGATCTTGGTTTGGCTTGGTAATTGGCTCCTTTTTTAAAACATTGTAAATTCCAGGTGCTGACCGATTTATTGTGTATGCAATATTCTTCACTGACAGTCCTTCAGCTTAGAGCATCCATATTTTCGTTATTTCTTCTTGTGTAAATTGACAACTTGATGGCATATTGAAACAATGGTGAAACCTGAAGAGTAGAGGGGAATTTATGGTCTTGAGTGATTTCTTCTGCTTCTTATCTTATGAATGACCGATTAATTACTCAACCACTTCCTTATACATCCTGGTTGGGGTCATTATTCAAATTTATGAAACAAAAAATTGTGCTGATTGGTGGAAATTTTATTACTAATTTGAATTTAAGAAAGGAAATAATGTTTTAACTTATTGCATATTTAGTTTAGCACTATTTGATCAGAAATACTTAAAGACTTTTGATAGAGAACTGATAATTATTTAGAAACAGGTTAAAAATAACTTTATCCAAACTTTTGAAATGAACCTTATTGCTGAAAACGGATTTTGAAAATCTATCATACTCTTCGAGAAAACCGAGTTTCAGACGTACGGACGGACAGACACACAAACGCACCCTTCGGTATAACACCATCTAGAGCCGTTTTTCGACTGCCAGGTAGTCATCTTTCAGCAAGACAAAATATCAAGTCACTGATTATTTATACAATTAAAATAGCCAATTTAAAAAAATAAAGAAAATTGCTTTGGCGAAAACAACAATACACAGTAGCCAATTGCAGAGGGGAAAATATCTGATAATGTTCACAAGACCCGGCCAATCGAAAGATCCATAGGGCGTCGATCTAAGGTCATTAACGATTCGTCAGTCATTTTCTAAATACTCACCCGGTATTCGAAATATGCATATTCATGGTGAAAAAAAACTTTGAGGAAAAGCGGACCTAGTTGGTGTTAATGAGGATTGGTATCTACTTCCGTTAATTTTTTTTTTTTATCTTTTTCTACATCTTTCAAAACTTAATAATAAACCAAAAAACTAAAAGGAGCCATTGAATATTCAACTTGAAGACGAAGCCAACGAAAACAACAGTAACAAACAAATGCGCAAAGCCAAGTGCGTTATTATCGGCGGAAATCGGTGCAGCTAAGTGTCATAAAAGTGGGAAGCATCCATGTCGTCGAAGTGGGAGGGAATCCAATGCCTTGCTTAAATCGTCGACGGTTCCATTTACTCAGCATGGCAATGTCGCCTACTCGAGTGGAGGGATCCTCTCTTTTGGCAAAGCGTTTCGAATCAGTGCAAACACGTCGTCAAGATCAGAAGTCGGGGAGGAGTCCCTTCCCATACCCCCCCCCCACCCTATTCCACTCTCCACTTTCTTATTCCTTTGCTGCCTGATTTCCAGATCGATATGATTTATTTCCGTTGCCTGGCTTTCCAATAGAAAAAGGAAAAAGAAGAAAAAAAGATGGAGGGGAAACGGAAAGGAAAAGGGGGTACCAATCGACGAAATCATGGATAGAAGGCTGTAATTTACCAAGTGGAACGGAAAATATTGAGAGAGAGAGAGAGAGCAAAGAAAAGTGTCCGTCAGACTCTCGGGGAATTTCAGCGATTCCTTATAAATCAATTCACAAAAAAGAGGAAATAAATCCAAGATGAACGCCTCGCTTTTGTCGCAATTAAAATAAAAAAAAGAGAGAAAATTTACATCTCTTTGAAATTGGACATTTGTTTTTATCTTATTTTAACACGAGAAATAAAATTTATCGCCATCTATTAAAAAACACATTTAAAGTTTAGAGAAGGCCTTTAGAAAAATTTAAAGAAATCTTCTATTTTAAAGTTTAAAAATCCGAAAACTTTATTGATCTAGTCATGGATTCCAAGCCAACAGCTTTTAACATCGTTACTGAATTTGCGAAGTCGGTCGTTCTGTTGCCAGTTTTTTTTTTCGAATTTTTTGATTTGATTTCAGATTCGGATAAAGCATCAAAAAGTAAGTTATAATATGTACGCATGTACTATCTATTCGGGAACATAGTTAAAATAGGCGATCAAAGTTTGGTCCATACTATCACTGAATATTAAAGAATAAGGAAACAGGTCCAAGATAACTGATACGGTAAACGATTTTTAACGTCAAAAACCAAATGCTCTTAGTCTTGGAAGTTGTGGATTCTTTTCAACCATGCTCACTTTCGCCTCTCGGTGGTGGAGCTTCCCAATTTGCTTCATGTATTGCGGCTAGTTGCGGCGACGATTTAATATTTCTTAAAGGAACCGATTTGTTTCAGAAGAGTCGAGCTCGAAAAATATACTCAGTTAGAAAGGATGACATACACTAATTTGTTTAAATTTTTATTATCACTAGAAAATGCATAAATAGTTTTTTCGCTTGATGATCAGTTCATAGACCTACAATAATTAGTAGTAAATGACAATGTACTCCTGCAATAATGTGCATTTGCAGTAATGAAATGCTCCTTCCGTTGTTGTAAGGCTATCGCTGTTACGTAAGCAGGGACTTGAAATTCGAAAGCGAAACGAATATCTGCCTTTTATCTTACGCATCAAAATATGCGCATGCCGTCATAACCAATCAGATTGAGTCTTACAAAGAATCGGAATTAATCCGAGAATCACTCAATCCGTGGTTGGTGAACGCGAAAGGTAATTCTAACGAAGTAATCCTGAATCTTGGATTATGTGATCCTAGTTTTAATCTTCGGTTGGTGAATACGGCCTTAATGGAATATTATAGAATATTTAGTTTGTAACATTTTGTAACAAAAAAGTAACTCCCCTTTTAGATAGCTCAATTAATCTTATCAATAAATTGAGTAATCTTAACCTATCAATATCTATCAAAAAAAAAAAAATTGGTTTATTTTAATTATCTTATATATAAAATGCTAAATCCTCCTGCCCCGTGCCCGTTTCCATAGTGACGAGCAACAATACAAGTTTCATTGTTTCCAACAAGTGAAAAAACACTTATTGTTAAAATCCAAAAATCGCAGCCGACGAAAAAAGACTATTAAAAAATCTTATATTTTTCGTAGACTACGGTTCAAAAATATATTGTCATAGGTTTAACTATATACATCGATTGACATTTAAAATAGGACACGAAAATAAATAAATAATTCAAATTAAATCCTATTTATATGAAATTATTCAAATTCCTAGCTATTCTAAGTTACGAAATTCATTACATGTATACGATTCTTATTTTTTAATTTTAATAAAAAATAGTAACATTCAAATAAAACATTTTGAAATTGATTAACAATTCAAGGCACAAGTAGGTAACATTAATTTTTACATTTCATGATATTCGTTATATAGTAATAATTTTTCAGTTGTATCTACAATATAGTTTTTTTAAAGCTATGTCCTTTGTTGGACATTGTTAAACAATGCACAAAACAATGACAACTAAGACAAGCGCTTTAAAAAAACTACTAAATCTGGCAACACTGATCTATATACTGAAACTCTTGCGTGTATTTATTTATTTATTTATTTATCTGTAATTCTATCTCCTCCTAGACGGTTTGAGCTAGCGACTTGAAATTTTCAGGGCAGGCTTATCAATAAAGGACCTGTTCTCTCGCCAAAAATCAGCCCCTATGACCCCCCCCCTCTCCACTTTCTGGGCTTTTTTTTGTAATTCCCCTGAACAAATGGCGCGGGCGGGAGAAGCCGCGGGTAACAACTAGTAAATTAATAAAAAGGAAAAATTCATAAATAAAATCGAAAAAAATCAAAAGGAAATAACACAATATCCCTACTAGATTGTGTTCAGCATCACAATAAGGCAGTGTTTAGTGCTGAACCGCGACTTTTCCGCATTGAGAGGCCTCAGTTGCATTGGTTTGGCCACATGTACGGATGCCGCAAAACCGTCTTCCTCGGCAGTTGCTATTTTCCAAGTCGGTGGTTGGGTTAAGTCACGTGGCCAGGCGTTGGTGGGGTAGGACAAAAACATGAGCTTGGTAATAAGCCCATAAGAAAAAAAAATCATGGGCTTAGATCAGATGACCGTGGAGCCCGCGGAAGAAGAGGAGAAGTATGTCTCATAAGAGACCAAGGGGTAGGCCTAGAACTATGTGGCTAGATTACGTCGATCATCTGGGTTCGAGTTGCTTGGGGTATTACCATTGAGGACATGCACCTGATGGCGGAAAATCTCGAGCGCTTAACGAATAAGCAGGTTTGAAAACTAAATAAATAAACATTTTTATTTATTATTGGCTGTCTTGTCAATTATCACAGTCCTGTCACAGGCGAAATTTTATAATTAAAATCGAATTTACAGATTCGCCTGCTGTGGCACCGTCGTATGACGGGCTTTAATACTAGTATAGTTATAATATCCAGTCTCGCTAAGAATAAACTAAAATCGAAATGCGCATGCTTTATTTTGTTTAGTCTATTTTTGGACTTTAACAAATTTCATAAATTTTGGGCAAGTAGTCGAATTTCCCACTCGATCTTATTAGATCATACAGAGCTATGCTAATTCGCAATTTTGAATGCATAGGCTTTGTTTGTTTTGTCCGCTACAATTAAAGTTCAGAAATTTCCTAATCACTCCTTGTCGGCAAGCGTGGTTCTAGGGCAGCGAAATTTGGTATTCCCTCTACAGAATGGCTTGGCCACCTGGTGGGAGTATTGGGGACCGTCAATCGAGCAGAAGATCTTTCCCGATGGGAAGATCGTCTGCTAGGCATTAGCTTTATGAAAACATTCTCGGAGAAGCACGTAGAAAGAATGAATATTCAATTACCTGTCCCGAACGCTATTTTTTGAGGGTCCACTCCATCTTTTCCCTTGAAATGTCCAAATTAATTGTAGGAAAATGTCATTTCAAGCAAAGTATATTCACCAGGATTCACACTTTTCTGAAGGATATAGATTTCAGAACTTCATCTCTCTACGGGCACAGATTTTAGAAAACTCTTAGGAAATGGGCAAGTATAAAATACTTATTTTCAAGCTGATAATATAAAACACCCTCTTCTATATTTTGCCCTTTGCCTTTCATTCTAATTCGCAAATTTTAACTGGAAGTTCTGAACTGGAAACGAACGCCTCGCCATTCCCAAAATCAATAGATTTAAGCAAATGTCAAACGCATACTAAAGAGCAGATTACGCTGCGGGAACTCCTACATCTGTCTTCTCTCGATTTACCAAATATTACCGCAAACTTGATAAGCAGAGGCGGTTCGTGGGCAGTTGGAACTAGCTACAAGCATAATTGACGAAGGATCGCAATCAAGGATTATCATAACGAAAACCATTAGCCTGAACCCATTTGCCAATTTCAAAGACGCTCCGTTCGCTCCACAGAAAACATACAACCGCGGCTTGTTCTTCTCGCGTACAACTTACGCTGGCTGCCGCTGATTAACCGCGGGCTGCAAGAATAACACGTGGTTATTCTTCATGCACTGCAATCTTCCTGGAAAACATGCGTGCTGAATTTAAAGTGACCTTCGGTATTTCGACATTTGCCATTTATTTATTGACGTACCCTCGAATTTTCCTGTTCTGCCACATAAGGTATGTAATCACTAATCACACATAAATAAATACGAGGATGGATCCAAAAAAAAAAAAATTACAAGCATTTGAAAAGTAATTATTGTGGAGAGAATATTTTTCCCACAGCGGAGACAGATGGCGCTAGTTGTCTTACAGCGTTTGTGTGGGTAGGCAGTGTCAGTTCGCAGACGCGTCGGAGCGATTGAAATCGAAGCAAACAAAAAAGACAGGCTTCGAAGCGGAAAAGTCATCTGACCATCTGGGTCCGAACAACAATTCAACTTTCATTGTTTCCAACAAACGCAAAAATTTTGATTGTTAACATCCAAAATGGAGGCAATGAAAGTTGGATTGTCGTTCGGACCCAGATGTTCAGGTGACTATTCCGCTTCGAGGCCTGTCTTTCTCGTTGGCCTCGGATTGAAATGGCAAGACGTTTAGAAAATTGGTCTCGCTTGAAGATGCGAACCGTGATTCGTTTCTTATGGGCAAAGAATGTGTCTGCAAGCGCCCTGGCATGTTGAGAGATGGTGTTTCCTCCTGCATGACAATGCCAGGCCCATACTGCTCACCAAACCCAAGAATTGCTGCAAAAGTTCAAATCTCCATACAGTCCAAATTGGCACCCAGTGACTATTTCCTTTTTCTGAAATTGAAGGCACACATATCTGGAAGAAGGTTCTCTTCAGACTGTGATATGAAACGAGCTGCCGAGACCTGGCTCAATAGGTAGGGACGTGATTTCTACCTAACCGGGTTAAACAAGTTGGTCCTTCGTTCAGATAAATGCCTAAATAGATTTGGTGATGGAAGAGAGGTCGGCAAGTATTCCTCTTAATTCCCTGTTGTAATTTGTGTCTGTTGTTAATAAATAATATTTTATTACCCTTTGCAACCTTTTTTTTTTGATCCATTCTCGTATAAAAGCAAATAAATAAATATATGCTCGATGTGTGTGTGTGGGGGGGGGGGGGTAGACCTCCGAATGGTGGGGCAAATTTTCTTCTCGGATGGTGGTATGTAAATTCGCAGCCGACGAGAAAGACAGGCCTGGGCCGTAACCACCGAGAGAGAAGACCTCCGCAATGAAACGTAATACACTGTTAGATCTTCATAGGGCGAGGTCAAAAATGCAAACGCCGAGTTGGGTTGGTAAAGCAATGATTATTGCTCGATTGTTAACGTACTGTTGACTATCGTAGCAATAATGATTTTCTTCACTAACTCAACTCGGGGTTAGCATTTTTGGCTCGCCCATACAGGGTCGGGACACATTAATATGACCACCTGCTAGTATCCGCAATATCCACCTTTGGCGGCAAGAACAGCAGCTAGTCGACGTGGCAGAGAATCAATAAGTCTTCGGACGGTGGTTGCAGGTATCTGGGACCATTCGGCGATCAGTGCATCCCGTAATTCCATCACCGTGCGTGATGGAGGGTCCAGCTTGCGGACATGGCGATCGAGATGGTCCCACAAATGTTCAATGGGGTTGAGGTCCGGGGAGTTTGGTGGCCATGGGA
>JAHWFO010089106.1:0-11958 GCA_023313115.1 Rhysida immarginata
TTATTTATTTTCTTTTAATTAAAGGAGTTTTATTTGTCTTAATTAATATATTTTTTTGTAGGTTTGCTTCTGATTTATGCCACTTACGAGAGCACAGCAGTGAGTTGTTTTGTTGTGCTTGAGTTACATTCATAACAGTCTCTAAATCCTTACGATTTTTTGCATGGTGTTATGTGAAGATGAATGAGTGTTTACGCCTCCTCTACCAACAAACCTACGCATCAACAGTACTTCTCAAAAGATTGATAGGGATATGCTTCACAAGGTGTGGAATGCACTTAATTATAGACTTCATGTCTGGAGAATCACTAGAGGGGCACATTTAGAGCACTTGTAATATGCCAAATAAAAAAACCAAATTTTTGATTTTTTTCATACGTCTTTTTGAATTTTTCCATTGTTTTTGGTGACAATATGTCAAAAAATAAAGCTACAGTGAATTTATGAAATCGGGTCAATCATTTGTAATAACCCTGTATTTGTTTTTCACATTACCAATAATTAGCAGCGATCGATTATAGTTTTCACGAGTAAATAATTTAACAAATACCTCTCTCGTATCTTAAATTTTTGTTTAGTTTAAGACAGTTCCGTGTCTAAAATATTGATTTCTTGTGAGGGCAGGAAATACGTTACATTTAATTTCGCAATTTTAAAAATTGAGGAGAATTCACGAGAGAATGGGAGGCGGATCAGTCTATTAACGAGCTTCAGCTCGACTTCTTGCATAAGTAATGACGAAATTAAATCTTCTCCGTTCACTTTCGACAACGAAATCTCATTAAGCCAACTTCAGTTTTTGACGAGTTTTTGTTGGCGCGTGCGTCGTTTGTCATTATCATTTGTTAAAGAACTATTAAAAAGCAATATATTTTGCTTTCATATAAGACCTTTAAAAAATCCCTATACACACTATACAAAAAATTCGCCAGTGTTGAGAAATTGAAGCTAGGATATTTTATGAAAAAGATAGCTTCCCTAATTTTTCTAGAGTTATTTCATCCATTATTTTTCTAGAGTTATTTCATCCATTGTTTAATGGGCTCGCCTTAAGATCGGTGAGGTAACGCTAAAGCTATTATCATACATCTGGGGAAGATTTACTGAAGTGGGCCCCTCAAAAACAAACATATCGTGAAATTTAAAACTTGTATTATAATTGGTAGTATCTAATGGAGTATTAAAATTACCAATATATTTTTGAAAAATTTCCATTTGTTAAAAAGTTATAAACAAATACATTTTTTGGTACTTTTTGTTTAAAAAATCATATCTCAAGCTAATTTTCTCAAATCTCTGAAATTTTAAAGATAACAAGTAAAACGTATATATTTCATAACAAAATATAAAAGAATAAGAAAAATGATTTTTTTTATTGTTCTCAATCGATTTCAACAAATTTTGAAAAAACATACTGAATCTTTATTTATTACTGATTTAGAATTTGAAAAAAAAATTTGGTGATCTGTGTTTTTACGCGAATGCCATCAATCTTTGTCAAGCTATTTAATCGTACCACTGGGCTGGTAAGCAAGTAACTCTTCATCAATAGGGAGCTTCCTTGTAAAGCAACTGTTTAAAGCAACAGTGGAATTTATTTGGTCGCGAAGTCAAGAGCGAGATTAGTTCTGATAGTTTGAATCCGTACCTGATACAAGATGAGTATAATAGTTTTCTCTGAATACGTACTTGGGATTTTAATGATAAGCTTGGAGCTACTCGGACGGATTTGGTTTTTGTTTAAAATTTTGCCCAGTTTAGAAATTAATCGGTGATCTGCCCGATTGATCATCAAAGCAGATTTTTGCTAAAAGAGACGATTCAATCGTTTTCCATTCCGGAAACGATAAGATGGTGGAGCTCATCCGCAACGCAGCTTGTTTTGTGATAATAATTATTTTGCCAGTAGCCTATTATATTTTTAAATATTTTCAATTTATTTAATTTTTGAAGTGAAAACTTCTATCGGCGCACCGCATACAAAATTTTGCTGGTGAGTGAAAGTGTCTGATCCGTCACGCTCGGAAGTGAAACGTTTTCCGGTAAAACTCGGGAAAACTCGGATTTCTTTATTTTACTAGGAAAAACTAAACTTCGGGAAAACTCGGGAAAACTCGTAGGAAGTTTATTAATTATTAAGATAACTTGAAAACGAATTAACTTTACCACACCCTGTTTTCATCAATCCATTAATATGGGACAGAGCACGAACAAGATCGAACGTGAGATACCTTGAATAGGTACGCGCTCTAATGGCACGTGCTCTAATGGTACAATTATGATACACCATTAAAAATTTCCTATAACCAGATATTTCAGGTAGTATATCAAACAATTCGTCCCAACGTGTCATGAAAGAATATATAAGAGTAACTAGTGATAGCATATATTGATCTAGTGACACGTGTACGTGTAAGGATCTCATAAATGAATTTAACGCGTAAATAATGATACTGGGAATTGTTTAGTAGCACGTGCCCTAATGGTATCCTGTGGTACTGTTGTAACTTTCAATGGCACACCATATTATTGTTGTTACTTTTAATGCGTAGATATGGCATGTAATATACCAAACACCTCGTAACAACGTGCCATGACTGAATATAACGAGTAAATAATGATAGTGGGAATTAGTTTAGTAGCACGTGCCCTAATGATACAATATGACACCCTATGTTACTGTTGTTACTTTTAATGCGTAGATATAGCAGGTAATATATCAAACAGCTCGTAACAACGTGCCAAGACTGAATATAACGAGTAAATAATGATAGTGGGAATTGGTTTAGTAGCACGTGCCCTAATGATACCCTATGGCGCCATATTTTACTGTTGTAATTTTCAATTGTAAGATATGGCATGTAATATATAAAACAACTCGTAACAACGTGTCATGACTGAATATAACGAATAAATAATGATAGTGCGGATTAGTTTAGTAGCACGTGCCCTAATGGTACCATATGGCACCCTGTGTTACTGTTGTAACTTTTAATGCTAAGATATGGCATGAAATGTATCAAACAACTCGTATCAACATGTCATGAGTGATTATAATGAGTAATTAATGATACTCGATATTTGATTAGTAGTACGTGTTGGAATCGTATCATTAATGGTTTCATTACAGTATCATTGGGCTTTTCTATGCAAATATACTGTACGTAATCTAGAAGTGATCTACTGGATGCTTTTGAAAAGGATGTTGTGAGATACCTAGCGATGTTCTGCATCTTAAAATAAACACAAGTTTCCTCTTTCGTTCTGTCGAAATTGCTTTCCTTAAATTAGTACACAGCTCGTGAAATTTGGTTAAACTCTGCCCATAACGTAAATAAAAGCACGTGAAAAAAAAACTAAACACTACCACGTGTTCCATTAATAGGTTTCTGCGAAATACCTGTCTACTAAACTCGACGTTCTCACAGCCTACTGAAAGATTCGTATTTACTAGACCTCAGAAATGAACTTGTCAACAAATTAGGGAAGACGTGCAAGTGGATAAATGATCGAGGAGGATTAAAGTCTCCTTAAACCAGTTTACATTTCTTGTTGGCTGGATTACTTTTTGCGGTAAGACGCACATTCATACTAGCGAGTGTTCAACGAACTGTATGATTTACTAACGTCATTCATTCGCTTTTGTTTTCGTTATGGGCGGAGTTTAACCAAACTTCACGAGCTGTTTACTCATTTAAGAAATGCAATTTCGACAAAACGTATGAGGAAACTTGTGTTTATTTTAAAGAGCAGAAATCGCTAAATATCCCACGACATCCTTTTCAAAAGCACCCTGAATAAGTAAAGATCTAATGAGAAAACGAATGAAAATAAATGCTTTTATACTATATAATATTAATTTATGGCTTGTTCCTGATTAGTCCAAGTAATAACACCCATAATAATATTTATATCATTCAACTATACATTACTTAGAATCGGTTACAGTGATGTCATAAAAGTTTTCACTTCGGTCGTGTAGTCTTAAGCACACTCATTTTTTGTGGTGATATATTTTTCTTTTATTGTTGCCATTGTCACGGAATTCGAAAGACATCCCGATATCCGATGACGTCATCGATCGCTTTCGCTCTTGATATTTCTACCTTTCGAGTTGGAAGGCGAGACGACGAAACCGCCGCCGTCATCAAGAGCAACACGCAAAAGCCAATCAAGCCGGGATTTTCGTCTTGATGAAGGGAAGAGCGACGATCGTGGAAAGATCTTCTCCAACTTTGGCTTGATAGGATCTGCCGTCAACAAAGGATTTCACCATCAAAATCATATCGGCAGGGAACCCGTCTCTAATCATTTTGTAGACAAGGCCCTCATGCCACACTTGGTCAAAAGCTTTACTGACATCGAGAAATACCACCCCACAGTACCTGGATAGGTTCAAGGGGGTGCTCAGGTCTTCAACGAGCCTCCATATCTGCATCGGACAAGAGTGGGCAGCACGAAAGCCAAACTGCTCTTCCCGAAAAAGGTCATTTGCAAGACAGTGATCTTGGAATCTGACGAGGATCGTTCTCTCCAACACCTTGGACATCGTGGGTAGCAGGTTAATAGGTCGGTAACTCGCCGGATTTTGCCCCTGCTTGGGGATACTCAACACAATAGATTTCTTCCAAGCCACAGGGAAATAAGAAAATTTCCAGCAGTCGCTAATGATATTGGTGAGAAAGTCAATAAAGTTCTTTGAGAGATTCATAAGGGAGTTATTACTCACCTTGTCTTTTCCTGGAGCCTTCTTCTTTTTCAGTTTACTTATGATGTTGGCGATCTCTCCAGCCTCGATGTTGTACTTCGTTAAACGCTGCGGGACTTCATCAAAGTTGACAATACCTTCTTCCACACGCTGAGACATGATTTGGCTCTCGGGCTTATCGTTGGTAGGAGTAACAAACTGCATTTCCAGTGAATCTGCAATGACTTGGGCCTTGTCCTGATCAGTTTGGACATAGTCACCTTGTGGAGTACGTAGTGGAGGAAGCGTATCATTCTTCCTCTTCTGTAAAGCTCTGACCATACTCCAAATGGAATTGTCGCGAGCCGACAAGCTTTTGAGTTTTTCATTCCATCTAGCATCGCGAAGCTCTTTTATATCCTCTTGGACTCTTCGCACTGGCCTGTTATACTTGGTTTTGAGCCAAGGTTCACGAAAGCGTTGCCATAGTCTACGAGTCCTGTTTCTTTCAGGAATTAGGCGTTGGATTCCAGGAGTGAGTTAGATTCGATGAGGAGGTTTATTCTCTGATGGATACTTACTAGCTTCTATGGCACTGTTAATACACAGTGATGTCTTACTAGCTTCTGGTGATGTCTTCAACACGTTGATTGATGTCCTCTGTACAGTAAGCAACGTCGGGATGGCAGCCATATTCCTTAAGAATATCTTTGTAGAGCTTCAGTCTTGATGATGTATCAGTTCCTCTCGGAAATTTATGTCGACATTGTCAAAGGTCAATGCCACAGGCTTGTGGTCAGAAGAAAGGTCATCAATCGTGAAGATATTGTACGGTTTGAAGAAACCCTTCAAGAGCGAGATGTCCAAAACGTCACTACTAGGGGAGTGGTCGCAGTAGTAATTTCTGTTATTGGTTCTCCTATGTATTTTCTTTATTGGTTCACGTTTTTATTTTTATTTCCATTCTCCAATCTCTTTGCATACTATGTACCTTGTTTCTGTATATAAGGCCTGCGAGCCTCTTGTTGTGTTATCCTTGATAAAGCTGGGAATATAAGGCGAAACTAGTTGGAATCTCTGTCGTCCCTATGTTATACTGTAAAGTTACTACCAATTTCGTTGATAGGAACAGTATTATGAACCCTTATCTCACCGAAGTTTTCATCATGATAAACGTTCTGTTAGGCTAAGTATTTTACAGTTAAGTTGGGGTAGTTGAAAGCTATTGGATACGAGAAAAATTTAAACGTATTGTTCCATAGTGTGAAAATAATTCCACTAGTGTAAGCCGCGGAGAAGAGTCTCCTCTAGTCGCCAGAGATCAAGGGGGGCGAGGTCGAAAAATAGATTTTATATTCTATTTGCACCTGAAAAAAAATCAAAAATAGTATTATTTTATTTGAACGGTTAAAATTTTTCAAAAACTTTACAAGCAAATTTTACATGCTTTTGCTCACAAAAGGCGAGGAGAAAATTTTAAAAAGCACGCTCCCGCAGGGTTTTGAAAACGCATCTCTATAGCTAAAATACTTAGCGTTTACCACTGCGCTATTCATACCATTACGTAGAGTAACAAATATTACTTTCTCTTATACACTTTCTCCAATTTGTTTTGTCAAATCTTTGAAAACCCACAGTCATTTGACTTAGTTTGTGGGAAAATATGGACCAATAGCTTCAGCACAGGCAGCATTTTGCCTTATTACCCATGATATATGGTGCATTGTTAGAGTTTAGCTATTGCGAATTTTGCAGTGTAGTGTTGATCTTATTAGATATGAAATGGTTTGTCATCACTCAAAAATGTTAAATTAGAACTCCCTCCACAACCTATACGAGTTCCATTTGTATTTGCTCCCTCCACGAACTCCCTCCACTCCCTCCAAATTAAACTCCCTCCACTAACTCCCTCCACTATTAAACTTATAGGGCTTGGCTCAAACATGACATTTGTGTTTGTCCGTTGCATAAATGTATTTAGGCTTTAAAATTTATAAATACTGAAAAGTCACCTGACCATTGTTGTCTGAGCAGCAATTTTTATGTCTTTACTAAAGAGATATTATGAAATATTTTAAAGTGTGGTAACAGGTAGCACCCTCTTTCAAAAAATACTTTGTATAGCATATCAGTTTAAGTATGACGTGAGTTATTTCATAAGCAGAGGTTCAATCAAAACTGCACAACTTCAGTCTAAAGTGCATAGACTAAATGAGACATCATTTACATTAAATGACACTCGGTCATTTGCTCTGAGCAATGTGTTACAAACCCTGTAAATCTTTCTGTTATAGGGCATCGCTTAAACTCATGTCTCCCAAATAAACATCTAACCAATCTACCAGTTTGACTGGAAAACTGTCTTACCCAGCTTATTATCATCACTTACAAATTCAGCACTAATACCTTGGGATAAAAGCTTCCTGAATTACTACTAGGGGGAATCTAACGTTGTAATAATAAAATTCCGAACCGAAACGAACTAATATAAGTAACATCTATCCAATAATACAGGGTGAACATAAAGTCTTAACTTGATAAAGAAAATTAATAAAAAAAAATATGTCATAAACATACAGTTTTTTTGTATTACAAGCTTACCGGGCCCCGCCCAGCCGGGGTCGTAACCAAGCCGCAAGGATTAATTATGATGTTAGGCATCAATGACGTCCTTAAATACAATATTTTTGATAAAAGTTCCTTTGTTGTTCTCCAGTTGAGGATCAGAGATCACAACTTTTACATGCTGTTTGGAGGTACATCGTGAGAGAGCTACATACATGTAGCCACGAGTAAATACTTCATAGCGCAGATAGATTCCCAAACGCTGGACCGATTGTCCTTGTCCTTTATTGATTGTCATGGCAAATGCAACTTGGACTGGGAACTGTCGACGTTTCAGCATGAAAGGCATGCGCTCGTCTTCACTGATGAGTGATACGGGAAATGAATACGCGTTCTCCCTTTCATGCTCCAGTGAGAATCTTAGTGCAGGGTTCGTACGGGTCATGAAAAACCTGGAAAGTTCTGGAAAATCGAAAAAAAAAAATTCCAGGCCTGGAAAGTTTTGGAAAATCAATGGTTTCTGACCTAAGTTTTGGAAATTTTTTTTTGAACAGATTTAATGTTTACTTAATAATTATTTATAAATGATATGAATATATTATTCTTAAAAATATAGAAGATTATGGTCATGAAAAATGTATTCAGTTGTCTTGAAAAGTTTTGGAAAAGTCATGGAATTTTATCTTTGATCAAGTGTACGAACCCTGTTAGCGTCAATACAACTTCTAGTTAGCCGACATACTTTTAGGCGAGTTCCATTGCACAAACCCTGCTCTCCATTTATATTTTGAATTAGGATGATTGATGCAGAAACACACAATGTCAGTAGATGCGGAGGCATGACTGTCAGATTCATTCCATTGAACAGTTCTTATTGATAGTGTCTCATCTAGTCCTTCTTTTTCATGGACACCATCAATGGAACGATAGACATATTGTTCACCCGGAAGCTTCCGCATGACCTCATCGTTGATCTCATTTACATCTACATTCAATGGAGCAAGAATGGTTCGGTCACAGAAATAATCATCTTCTGAAAGTCTCTGCTCCATGTCACCGTATACGCAATCTACTATGAGTGCAGCCACCTCGTTTGAAGTAGGACAATTGTATCTTCGTAAATCATTTCTGACAGACTCGAAGATCCGCAGCCGCAAGTTTTCATTTGTGCCAATTTCTAATCCAACTGACCGAAACAAACGTGTAAATTGATTTACTTTGTGTAGAATTTGTTCAATTGTAGTCACTATGTTGTGGTCTAGATCATCCATGATGGAGGACCTAGTATGTGCTGCAATGTGTAAATCAGTGTCGTAGATATAAATCTGTGCAAATGAAGGTCTTCTCTCCTGTGGAGGAAGTAGTGAACCAATACGATGACACATGGTTCCTTGTATCCGGAAGATGTAGATGCCATCTCTCCCATTTGCTAAGTCTTCATCAAGCTGCAAGTTCTTAGAGATGGAAGCTCCCTAGAGATGTGAATGCAAATACCATATGGTATGCACGTATCTTCTCAATGAAAACGTGATCTTGAAATAAATTCTTAAGATCTTCTGGTGGAGACTCAAATGCAGGAAGAATTACTGCACCTTTCTGACAACAGCATGCTGGGGTTTCCATCTTCCACTTGTAACAGTGTTGACATTGAACATTCATTGGTTGATATTTCGCGGACTCTTCGTGATATTTGCTCTTCCGTTCGTTGAGATTCGTTAATGAATGCACGGCGATTTGCCTCACGCTTTCTGCCATTTTCCCGTATTCTTTCTCTTTCAGTTTCAATCATTGAGGCTCTTCGTTGTGCCTCATGAACTCTCTTATGCACTCGTACTCTTTCCTTTTCTGTCTCTGTCATTGATACTCTTCGTTTGGCTTCACGTAATCTTTTGACACACACACAAGGCGGATACTAACTTTATTATATATGATGATAATAATGATGATGGAAACAATGTTTTCAATTTCAATTTTCAACAAACGCAAAAATACTGATTCTTAAAATCCAAGATGGAAACAATGATGATTACATTGTTATCTGGACCAATGAATACCTTCATTGGCACACACACACGGCGGATACTAACTTTATTATATATGATGATCTTCATCTCAAAATGTTTTCTTCATATCATTAGTAAACTTCAACATGTGCACCTTTCGTAGTGAGAACACCTAGACGATATCCAAGTTCTCGCCACGTATTCACCAGCATATCTTCTGTTACCGTCAATATCGCATCCGTTATTCTTGTCTTAATATGTTCACATCGGGGGCCGATGTAGCAAACACTTTATCCTTAACATATTCCTACAGGAATATGTTATGACCGGAGAACATGAGGGCCATGCTGTAGAACCAACTCTTCTAAACCATCGATTGGGAAACGTTGAATCGAGGAATTCACGAATTGATAATGCCCAATGTGGCGGGGACCTCCTTTTTGATATTACCCATGGTTGGTACTCGGAACGCATTGAGCTTTCTATCTCATAGACGCCATTTTCAATATGACCGATGTTAGCGCCACCTACATCACTTTGGCTCCTACCGTACCAGCAGTTTAAAAACTTTTTGAGATGGAGATCATAATACAAACAACCGTATCTATCGGACATATTTGGATTTTTTTTATATTAATTTTCTTTATCAGGTAAAGACTTTATGTTCACCTTGTATATCGATTATATTCAGTGATTTCAGTACTCCTGAGAGTGCTGTAAGAGTACGGAGTGGATGGGCAATTACTGGTTGTTATCATGTTTCTGTACGAAAGCTCTGAGCTGTGCGTCCGGATAAATGGCAGTAAGTCAAGACCTTCACTGTGAGTGTTGGACTCTGACAAGGATGCGTACTGTCGTCCCTCTTGTTTATTATCTGTATGGAATGGATAGACAGGGGCAGCCGAGGCAATTACGTATTGGTGTGGATGACTACTTGTTCGAGAGGTTGATCTTTGCTGACGACCTTGTCTTCCTTGACTCTTTTTGCACTAACCTTCAGCATGCAATAGATCTATTTGTGAAAAGGCTGTAATGAACATCAGTGTGCCTAAGACTGAGGTTCTGGTCATTACAAGACAGCCTGTTCGGTGCGCCCTCCATTTTAAGACAGGTGGGGAAGTTCAAATATCTCGGGACTGCATTCACGAGTGATGGGCGGCAGGACAGAGAAATTCGATGCTCGTATCAGTGCAGCAAGCTATGTCAGATCTGAACTCTGGAGATCGATGGTAACGAAACGTGAGCTAGGAAACAAAGCCAAGCTCTCTGTTTTCAAATCTATCTTTGTCTCCATTCTCTCTCGTGGTCAAAGGAAAGTCTTGCGTAATGACTGAAAGAGTGCAATCGTGGGTACAAGCGGCCTAAATAAGATCCCGGAGAGGTGTATCAGCTGGTACCTTACTAGACAGAGTGCACAACAGCACAATAAGGGACTCTTTAGGTGTTGAGCCTCTACTTCTCCGCCTTGAGGGTCTCACTTGTGTCGGTATGCCCTCGTGATACGATGCCGCAAACAGGTCTTCCTAGACAGATGCTATTTTCCAAGTCGTTGGATAAGAGACCAAGCGGTCGGCCTAGCACCAGGTGGCTAGACTACAAAGAGAATCTAGGTTAGAGTCGCTTTGGTATTGAGAACATGCGTTTGACGGCGGAAGATCGCGAGCGTGGAGATCCTCCATAGGGTAGCTGCCCTTACGACCAACGCGGACAAGCGAGTTTGAAAAGTAAGGAATGAACTAATTGAATCTGAACATAATATTTTTGTAATCGATATATTATTCGACTTAAGTGCTGCCTATATTAGTTTCGGTTCTGTAATAGTGAGTTTCCCGATTGAGGTAAGCTATAAATTATTATCAGATGAAGGAAAAACATCTTATCACACAAAAGAATCTATTGGTAGACTATGTTGCGCTGCATTTCTTCCACCTGTGGAATCAGGTAGTTCTCCAGTTTATGCAGGTAGGTTGCAGCGGTAATGGTGTCTTCAGCGAAAAAGAAAGGCCCGATTACTCGATCATGCATTAAACCGTACTAAAATCAAGGCTTTAGTGATTAATAATCATGCAGCAATTGATTAACGAATAATGAATAACGATTAATGATTAAAAGTATTATTTTAATCTTGAATAATGATTTATGATTAATTTTATTGATTAATATAAACCAATAATGAATAATGATAAATAATTGAAGAATATAAATGAATAATGTTTAATTATTGAATAATATAAATGATTATTTAAAAAAATAATATTAATAATTATTGTTTAATTTTATTAGTATTACTGATTAAAGTTTAAATTTCCTCAACTCTGACTATATAATTAACTTCTTGTAAAGATTTGGCTCCTACTGAATAGCGTATTCGTTATTATTGCCGTCTTTCCGACTTGAATCCAATTTTTACTCGTTACTGATCATTATAGACCTCGAAAAATATGCATTTATTATTAACTATTAATGGGGTGTTTTATCATATTTTAATTATAATCGACTCTGGTGGCTATTATAATTAAGCAGCAACCTTCGCTAGGTCTATTTGCTGTCCAACTTATTTTTCCGAGGTCTACCTTATTAATCATTTGGGAGAATTATTCATTAGTCGAATTGTTAATCAGACTGGAGGAAATTTAATAGAATTTGTATTATTCAATGAAATTAATCATTATTCATTGATCATTAATCACACTTTCCAGAAAT
>JAHWFO010089115.1:0-10099 GCA_023313115.1 Rhysida immarginata
TCTTGCATCTTTACAGCATCTTCCACTGATGAAGCGGGACAGATCGAGTCAACGCAGGTAAACCCAACTTCTCAAATGGCAACTAGAAAACTCAATAAAAAGCTCATTTAATATTAAGCAGTATATATTTTTGTTTCCCATGATCATTTTGCATAAAAGAAAATAGTTTAGTTAATCATTTTGGTTAGTATGAGTTAATTTTTAAGTACTAAATAACCAAAGTACAATAATAAAAGATATACGCAAAGGGTACCCAAATTATCATAACTTAATGTCTACCTAAGATTACTTAAACATATAATCATATTTGATAGGCCTTTTGAAGATTTGTGCACAACATTGAAAATTTCTTATCACACAGTTCAAAGTTCTTAACACATTCTAATCAGTTCTCAGTCAATACACAGTTCACTGTCCATAACCTAATGAAAGTTCATTACCTTAACGTTTCAAACGTAATAAAAGTTCAAACACAACACAAAGTTCACTGAAAGTTATGGAATACTGAAATTCAAAATTATGTTAGAGAACACAAAACAATATATCAGTCAAGAAATATTTCAAGTACTGGACAGTTTGTGGCACAAACTTGCTTCTACGTGGTGGAGATAAAGTTCTGAGGCGGGATGCTCACGTCGGCATCATCTCTTTGCTCTGGATCTCCATTAACATATTGGAATGCGGAATCGCTCCGAAGCGACCTTCACTGGCATTGTCTGCGACGAGGGGGGGGTTGAAGTCCTCAACGTCAGCAGGTGTCTGTTGTCGGACGTCTTCAGCGGTTTCCTCTTGGTTCCAGGGGTAGTTTCCTGAAAGCCAACTCATTCCAAATGTCTCGGCCAATTTAAAAATATCATTAAAGAATATAAAAGAATAGAGAATAAATGGAGTAAATGTTGTATTCCCATATGTAATGTTGGATTATATGTGAACCCTTATAAATGTTTGTTAGAAAGATTTCAAGAAAGACAAAATAATGTATAAAATATAAATATAAGATAAGCATATTAGATGTAAGAAAACTCATAACATGTGTTTATATATCATGGACAATATTATATTTCTTCAGAAGAAAAAGCTATCGGAACTCGCTCTCTAAGATTCATAGGAGTTTCCTCAACAAGAGGACGTGGAGTTCCGTTTAAAATCTCTAATTCTAGATCTCCTTCGGGATTTGTGTCATCACTAGTAACCATAGACATTTTAAATTTTTACGCAATCGCTAGCTTAATTTATAGATCGCATCAATTTTTAATGCATTTCAAATTTTTATTAACTGAGAAGCGGGACATTCAAACATTTCATTAAATTAAAATATCACAGGGAAGCCATGAGAGAGAGGGGGGGTCCAAGAACTTTAGTCGAGAACGCTATCTCTACGCATGACCTCATATCAAGATGAAATTTAAATCACTCGGCTCGAAAATGAAATTTTCATTTTACAATTTTATTCGTAAACATCAATAGATCGCTGTTATATCCGTCATCATTAGTGATCGGAAAACAACGTCTATAAACCTTAAAGAAAGTAAAGTGAGAACTTGCTACCATACTGGAGTAATATCTTTCGATATTATTATGTTTATAAACCTCTTATACAACTTTTATATTACAAGAAGTAAAGAAAGACAATAGTTGAATCATTTAGAATTGAACCTTAGAAAAGGTTATTTATTTATAAATTATTCTGGAAATATTTATCTATTTTCCTGCTTTATTTATTTATTTAAACTTTATCTCCCCAACAAGGAAGTAAGTGTGTTTTTTCTCGAAAGGGATTAAGAAAAGAGGGGGACCGGGTCGGTCCTATTGTTCAGGAATAGGGGTGAGGAAATAGTTATTTCTCCTGCCCTATCTGGTCACTCAATTTTAAGAAACGATTTGAAAACTTCTAACTTATTTGAAACGATCTGATAACGTGTTTGAAACTGCTAGTGGATACGTGGATAATATTTTTCCAGTGGTTTGAATATAAACCTTAAACAAAGTTTATGAAAAACATCCTGCGGTTCTTGCTTAGAATAATTAATTCATTTGCGGGAAATTATGTGATGGTGGAAACATAATTACCTTAATTAAAAGAAATGTGAACAAAGAAAATAATGGATACCATGTGCGGATACAAAGGACGTTAGAAATACAAGGTAAGACAAGATTTATTTAGATTCAGAAATTTATAATGTAATTTGTGGAATGATTTAGAATTTTATTTCGGACTTTAGAATACTTTTATCGTTAACTTAGCTTCCTTCAGACAATTGTATTCATCAAGTGGTGTACGATCTTGGTCATCGGGATGGTCGGCTCGGCAATGAGAAACTCGCAACGGCGGCGACCCACGCCTCGACTCCCGGGACACGATGACATCGGCCATCACTCTGGGTATTCTGTGGGAAGGGTCCCAGTTCAACTTTCTCCACTGAACACTTTCGTTCTCTACAGCTTTGACAAGAGGTAAGTGATCATTTATTTTTCATAATTAGATGAGAAATTAGAATTTAATGAACAGCGATCCGAAATTTAAATAATTTCCTTTGTCTTTTGGGTTGTTCTGTAGAAAGAAAACCTGACTTTGAAATGGATTTGGAGAAACATTGAAACCATTATGTTTCTGTGATGGAATTATGGACAAGATTAGAAACAAGAATTATAATAATTAATCATATTTTTATGTTTTTAATAATCTTTAGAATGAAAAGGGTTTTAAGAAAATGAGTGTTTTAAAATTTCGACTTGATGCTGTTTTTTGAAAGTAACAACGTAACAAGTAATTTCATACTTTATACTTAAATTTTCTCCTTGCGGGCTCCCTGAGAAAGGGAGGGAATTATGGCTTTGGACATAATGTAATTCCTTAGAAAAGTAATTTTCATTTAACTGGATGTTTCCTTTCAATCTGCAGGAATCCTTTCATAGGAATAATCATTAGAGTCTTTCGAGAGAAAAATTTGACATTAACTGTTTAGATGATAAATATAGAATTGTTATAACGAATGATTAAAATGAATAGACATTAGATTCAACCATTGAGCTCTAGGAGGGGGGCGGCTCGCGAGTTCCACTTTCCATCCCCTAGGCTCGTATTTTGTCAGAACGAGGTAGCTCGCTCTTCTCTCTTTCACTATAACGAGGGTTGAGGAGGGGGCGACTTCCAAAGTTATCTCTCCTACAACGACTTCAGTCCGCACTTAATTCAAAAGGTGCGCATGTCGGGTGGGACTAATTTTCTTTACATTTATTAACAGGGAGGCCTCTTTATCACACAGCATACAATAGTTGATACTGAACTAGAAAGAAATTTTAATTCATAACCTGGGCCCATGTAATCACAATTTTATGTGGATTACTCTAACTGGCGGGTAACCTTAACAACTCACAGCGTTTCTACTGCTACATGGTTACGCTTTACGGGGAATTCATTTGAATTCCATCGGAAAACAGGGAATGACCGCTTTAACCTTAATCTTAAGAAATATTTGGCAAGAACTGGCAAGATCTGCTCTAGAATTAGGTCCGGGTGCTTTTCTTTTCATACTAGCACTATAGTCTTGATAAGATTATATAGACAGGCATCCAATTGAAACCATGTCAATAATTATATAAAATTAACCTTCTCACTAGGGGTGTTTTACGGGGACTTAAAATCATCAGAATTACATCATTTCACTTGGCTCCCCAAGAATTTACTCATTTGGTAGGACCATCAGTAGTGGTCTACACCGAGCAAACTTGTAAAACACTGGTTTATTAGAATCAAAGAGTACGTAAATTGTTCCCCTTTATACTTGACATAACGAGAAAAATTTAAACGACTATGATTGAATAATTAAAAGACATAAATGTTTAAAACAATTGTTCTTCTAGGGTTTCAATGGTAAGTAAAGATCTTTAAATGAATTATTTCAGAAAGGAGGGATCACTTAGGGCTTTTTATGAAACTATTAAACTGAACAAGCATGATCCGAATGATACGGCACTATGGGTCAAAAGTATGACTGAAAATTCTTATTTATTATTCTATCATTGTGGATATCCAAAATAACAATAAGGTCCTTTTATAATACATCATTAGAAACCCTTTAATTTTAATAATTTACAAAGACCTTATAGAACTCAGAATAAGATGAACTTAGGAATAAAATCGAGATTAGACCTTTAGGTAATATTTAACCCTATGGAAATAATTGATATTAGAAATTCTTAGGAAAGTGTAACTGAAATTATGTAATAAATTTTTATATGTTTATTGCCCATAGATTAAGTAAATAGTGACCCTTCAAGTTACATTTTAACTATGTATAGACCCTAGAACTTTCTCAAACATGCTCATCAGGAGCTGATAAGACACGTTGGAAGAATTAAATTGTTTATGAGTAAGAGCTGGTGAGGTGGAAAGAGTGTCAATCAGGGCGGCGACTTCCGAGGCTCGCCGGCGTTCATCGAACGAATGTTTTTATTCTCGGGATGCTCTTCTCCTCCCACGGCTTCGTCTTCTGTACTTGAATCGAAGACAACATTGACGTCATCATTCTGGGAGTTCCTCTCCAATACTTCAGTTGTTCTCTTATCTTGTACGGACGGTAATACCCATGGTATTTCGGGTGCGCTTCCTTGTGAACGCAACATGTACGGATGGGAGGGGGGTGCATTTACTGCTCTCCCAGCCTCATTACTTCCTCCCGGAGCGGGTGGCTGCCTCTCGGGCTCCACGATCGGTTCGTCTCTGGGCATCGCGGGGGGCGGTAGGAAAATTTCTTCCTCGGAACAAGTCGACGGCACCTGCGGTTCTGGCGGCGCGGCTTCTTTAGCTCGGACTCGTCTTTCCCAGCGACGGGGCTCCGATGGCAGGTCTCCTACCTTAGGCTTCATCCAATTGCATGAACAACTTTAGTTTTGTTGGTTTTCACATGCTTGATCAGAAAATTGACTGGAGAGTACTGTTCAATGATCTGATATGGTCCCTCATAAGTAGGGTGGAGCTTTTTTACTAACCCCGGTTTAATCTGTGGGACTGCTAAATATACGAGATCGTCAACCTTAAATGAATAGGCCTTGTGACGCTTATCGTGATATTCCTTTTCTTCTTATCCTGTTCTTCTCTGAATTTTTCTGCTAAGTCGAACGCATACCGGATGCGGGCTTCAATTTCGCAATCGTAATTCTTGTCAATGCCATAATATGGCCTTCTCGGCGTGGTGATGATGTCACCAGGGAGGATGGGATCTCTCCCGTAGAGTAGCAGAAAGGGGCTTTCGCCCAAAGAAGAATGTGGACTCGTGTTATACGCAAACATACAGAACGACAGCCATTCTGGCCAGTCTCTGTGACTTTTTTCGACATAATGACGTATCATCTGGATGAGATTTTTGTTCATCCGCTCAACAATTCCGTTTCCGGCGGGATGATACGCTGTGGTGAACAGTTTTTTGATACCCAAAATCTTACAAACTTCTCGCAAAAGTTCAGAGGTAAATATAGATCCTCGGTCGGTCAATAGTTGGATTGGAATAGAATGACGATTAAAAACACTGGTGACTAATGCCTTAGCCACAGTTTTCGCAGTTTGCTCCCTAAGAGGAACGGCTTCTGTATCTGGAATAATGGTCAGTGACCACTAAAATATACTTATAACCTTCATAAGAAGTGGTAATTGGTCCCAGAATGTCGGCGAAAATACGGTAAAACGGATGTTTTACTGGCGGAAAACTTTGCAAGGGTTGTTCTTTGCGCTTGGGTCGAGCTGCATGGAGCTGACAACTTTCACATTCAGCACAATATTTCTGAATATCAGAACGCATGGTTGGCCAATAATACTGTTTATTAATTTTGACTCGCATCTTCTTGGATCTTATGTGACCACTGGATGGAATGTCGTGGTACAAATACAGCACGTGGTTTCTCAAACTATTCGGAATGACAACCTGTTCCCAAATCTCCTTTCCATCTTGGGATCTTTTTATGTGATACAATACGTCTTCGTCATCCATGAAAAAGTTCTCTTCTCTATCCGGCCAATCACGGGGGAGGGGCTTCACGCCCGTGCCCTTGAAATACTCTCTAATCCCTCTCCACTCTTCCTCTAGGTTTTGTTCTCGAGCTATCTCTTGTTTACATAATAGCGGCTCGTATTCTGCTATTGCAGAAATGGGAACTCTTGAGAGGCCATCGGCATTGGTGTTTTTGATGCCTGGCTTATGCAGAATGTCAAAGTTATATTCGGCTAATGCGAACGCCCAGCGGGCAAGTTTCGAGGTAGGGTCTCTTAGATTAAACAGCCAGGAAAGAGGACGATGATCGGTTTGCAACGTGAAATTAATTCCATACAAGTACACTCGAAATTGCTTAATGACATACACTACTCCCAAACATTCTTTTTCGATCACCGAGTAATTTAATTCACTCTTTTTTTAGCAAACGACTGCAATACGCAATAGGATGTTCCTTTCCTTCGAAGCGCTGTGATAAAACCGCACCTAACGCATATGAGCTCGCATCTGTGGCGACTATAAATGGTTTGGAAAAATCAGGACTTTTTAGAATTGGAGCTGTAATTAAGAGTTGCTTAAGGGTGAGGAATGCTTTCTCTACATCATCAGACCAATCAAAAGGTGTGTCTAATTTAGTTAAATTAGTTAATGGCTTTGCAATGCCACTGAATGATTTCACATGCCTGCGGTAATAATTTGCCAATCCTAGAAAAGATTGAGTTTCTTTAACGGTTTTCGGCCTTGGAAAATTTTTTACTGCTGCGATTTTCTCTGGATCGGGAGCAATGCCACGTTCAGATATGACATGCCCTAAAAATTTTACTTCATCATTGAGAAATTGACACTTACGGGGTTTAAGCTTGAGATTTGCTTCCTTCAACCTGATAAACAACATCTTTAAACTGTCTAAATGTTCAGCAAATGTTTCATTAAATGTAATGAAATCGTCTAAATAACAAAGAATACGGTCCTGTAAGCCTCTGACTATGAAATTAGCAGCTCTTTCCCATAGCGCTGGTGAATTGTTTAAACCCATAGGCAATCGCTTAAACTGAAATTTCGCGTCCGGGGTACTGAACGATGTTTTGGCGGAATCACTAATTTCAAGTTGAAAATAGCCTTGATTCGCATCTAATACACTGAAATATTTCGCCTTGCCTAGCTGACTCAAAGTTTCATTCACATTGGGTAATGGGAATGAGAAAACAGTTGTAACTTTGTTCAATTTACGATAGTCTACAACGAATCGATAAGACCCATCCTTTTTCTTTACTAATAAAGCTGGTGCATTCCAGGGGCTAGAGCTGGGTTCAATGACCTGATGTTTTAACAAGTTATCTATCATTTCCTTCATGATACCTCTCTGTGAATAAGGAATTATGTAAGGGGGTTGAGCTACAGGGGGGGATGACCCAGTATCAATTTTGTGGTGTTCAATTTTACAACATCCCAGGTCCCATTCATGGTGTGAGAATGCTCCCTCAAATTCATATAACAAGTTCTCTAATGGTATTCTTTTGTCAGGGGTTAAATGATCCAAATGGAATAAATTTAGAAATTTTTCTTTATCTATCTTAACTTCCTTTCCCTCTTCATTAGTTGTAATCAATTCCACCCTTTCCTCTTCTGCCTCATTTAAATTTCCAATAATTTTATTTGCCTCTAAAATTAACGTTTCCCCAGAATAATTCAATAAACGAATAGGAATGGTATCTTTTTGCGAAACCTTAACCAATACCTTAACTGCTAACAACCCTGGATCAGAAAAATCTTTAGGTTCAAGTACCCCAATACGATTTTTGAACGCTGTACTCGCCAATTGACCTTCACAAATAATTTCAGAATGTGGAGGAATGGATATTTTATGCTTACATTTAACAGAAACAGTCTCCATAATTTCTCTGATATTAGAGACTTCAGTTGAGTCACTTTGATTTCTCGACTTTGGCCTTTTTTCCCATAATGTTTTTCTTTTTGGCATGTAAACTATTGCTTTGAAAATCAATAACAAAAACCATATCTCCTTAAAGAATCTCTCCCCAATATAGCTTGATAAGGTATATCTTCCCTTCTTTTCCAAATGTAACATTTTAACATGTATCTTTTTGTACCAAATTTAAATTTAATTAGATATATGCCTTCAGTAGGGAAATTGTGTCCCGTAACCCCAACCAAATTTATAGCGGGTTTTGTAACCTCAGTAACTTTATACCCTAATTTAATTATTTTTTGTAACATGTCTTCGCCTAATAGCGTTACTTTGGCTCCGCTATCCACTAAGAATTTAACATTAATTTCCCCTAATTTGCCTTTAACCATCAATTCTTCGGGTTCTGCTGAAATGTGTGTCAATGGGAGGGCGTCCTCATCGCTTACTGCTCTCTTTCCTCTCCGGCCTGGAGAGGGGCTGCTCGCACGTTTTTTGGCTGAGCAACTCGTTCTTTTCCTTCGCGCTCATTAGCTGGTTGTTCTCGAGTGTTGTTTCTATTGTTTCTACGCATTCTTTCACGACAATATCTAATCGTATGACCCCGTTTATGGCAGTAGTAGCACTCATAATTGTTTACAGGAGGTCTACGGCAATCTTTAGCTAAATGTCCGCGCAAATTACAGCGGTAACAGCTATGCTCTTCTCGCGCTCGATTCTCCCCTGTCCCTCGGTTAGTGTCTGGAGCCTTTCTCGGACTGGGTGGCTGCTTCTGTCCGGTGGGACGGCCACGTTCATTCGGTCTACCTGCATTCGTCGGACTCGCTCTAGGCTGATTTTCGTTATCTTTCTCGCGCAATCTTTCCTCGATACGCCTACTAATTCTTTCTTCTGTTTCGGCACTAACAGTAACGACTACTTCTCCTTTTGTTTCCTTTCCTACGGCATTTAGTGCATAGTCCTCTGATCCCCATCTTTTAATAATTTCTTCCTCCTCTTCAGCCTGTTCTATTGCTTGTTTCAACGTTACTGGTGTCTTAAACATGACAACTCTTCTCAGTGGTGGTAATAACCCCTCAACGAAACGTTCTTTAATTCTTTCTGTTAAAATCTCTTGAGCATAGACACGTTTTATTTCTGCCTGTTCCCCTTCATGTTCTACTTCTCGCTTGGTTTTATTTCCCAGACTCTGCAAACGCGTCGCATAGTGACGTACTGATTCTTTCCCACCTTGTCTACATTCTATAAACAATCTTTCACTTTTTCCTTTCGGTTCTTTTCCAAATCTTTCCTTCAATGCCTCTCGTAATGCCTCATAAGTGTTTACCGTTCTCATCTCCCCATCTTCCCTACAATAGAAATGTGCGTCCCCAGTTAGCTTAATTTTTGCAATATTGAATTTAGCCGCTGGTGTCCAATTCATGACCGTGCTCACCTCATCAATTTTGAGGAAAAAGGTTTCGGGATCCGTAGATCCATCGTATTGTTTGATCTCACTAGCTAACGCAAATGACTGCGGCGGGGGGGCTTGCATTGGAAGTGGCGGAGGAGCGGGCACTCCTGGTATTAA
This sequence comes from Rhysida immarginata, assembly GCA_023313115.1. Taxonomy (NCBI): domain Eukaryota; kingdom Metazoa; phylum Arthropoda; class Chilopoda; order Scolopendromorpha; family Scolopendridae; genus Rhysida; species Rhysida immarginata. The sequence goes on from JAHWFO010089115.1 coordinate 9,485, forward strand.
CTGACCCTGGGGCTGACCCTGTGTTTGTGGCATATTTAAAACTTAGGATTTACGTGAAATATTCTCTTATCTGCCTGAGCAATCTAGATTTAAGTACTTTGTTTCCCGTCCTTGGGCTTAATTGATAATTTTACTTAATTCTACTTAAATTTATCTTATGAATACTTAATTTATGCAAAACATGTAAATTATGTAAGTTATGCTTATGCAAACGACTCTTTTGAATATTCTAATGAGTTTATGTTCTAAACAAATTTTTCCAATCTTAAAATATCAAATAGTGCAAATATTTTAATGCTACTTTATTCTCTCGCGCTGTTTTTATAAAGAAATGACGCTACAATATCCTGTCTGACTGCGACATTTTTTATGTGAGGTTCCTGGGGATAAATATGGAAATAAGTGGTCGAATGAATAGTTAATTATTTAAAAAGGACTGCGCCAGTGGATTATACTTTCCACAAAGTGTTTATGATAAATTTAAAGTTTATCCCATTCACACAAACTAGTTTCTTCCCGCTTAAACAGGCCCGGCCAAGTGAGGAGAAAATCAAATTACCCAAGGCAGTGTTTTAACATATAAAATAGAATATTTATTAGGAACATTCAACAATT
>JAHWFO010089121.1:2884-15717 GCA_023313115.1 Rhysida immarginata
GGGTAACTAATACTAAGGTCTCCGTCTCTTGCAAACCTTTTCTCATTGGTGCACCGGTAAGTTTTTAAAAATGGTTTATTAAAAATCGTGGCCTTATTCTTATTGCGCACAAGATTAAATGAAACGGGGACTTGGAGGGAGGAGGTCTTACTCAAACCCATGCCTCGAACGAGCTCTTCGATTGCAGCTGGTGTTAGAATCTCGTTTGCACTACGTGTGAGCGTTACGCCCTTAACTTTAAGTTCGGTTGTACCGTTCGAGTAATGCAAACAATAATTCTTAGCCCCAGCTACAATCAATTTTGTAATATAAACATTTGGTCCAAATCTCGAAATAATTTCGTCCGATAACTCGCCCAAATTACTCCCTCTGGGTAATAATTCACGGCCAATTTCCTCGAGAAAAATGACACTATCTGTATCCGAATATTTTAAGTTTTTTCCAATTATACTCATGACGCGATACAACTCCATCCTGCCATAGCACGTGACGAACGATGCTATAATTACGTTCCCTTTCATGTGCACGGTAGGATGGGTTGACTTGTACGTCATGAGTAAAATTTCTTCAGAGACAATGTCCAAGTCCGTGACCTCGATAGAGGGGGTGTTGAATAGCCTGTAAAACTCTGCGTAGCTATCAACAAACACTGTGGGATTTTTTTTACTCTCATCCAAACCCAAATAACCCCAGCAATTATTTAGGGCTAGTTTACAGATGCTACGCAGACCTGGATTTTTTTGAAATTTTCCAGGATCCAACACGATCCCCTCTCGCTCACGGACATGGTTGATGAATGCCTGGCGCTCGCTAGGTGTATTTGCGAACGCAGGCCAACCAGAGGCTTCGATTTTCCCCCCTATAAACGCATTTACATACTCGCTAAAGAAGTGCTTTTCCCCAGTAAGCTTATCGTAGACAAAGCGTTCTTTATAATGCCATACTTCGAAAATTTCAACAACTGTATATCCTTCCTCGAGCGCCCTGTAATATTCAGGCGTGCACCAGGTACCTGTTAACGCCCTCTCTTCCTCGTTGTGTTGACACAATTCAGCTGACTGAGTATCAGCACAAGTTCTACATAGAGGGAAGAAAAGACGCCCTGCACACCTGTAGGGTAGAACGGGAATAAAAAGATCTCGAGGAGGCAACACGGTTGCTTTAATCAGACCGAAATAGGCATTAGGGGCCTGGTTAAAATCGGCCGTGATGACTTCCGGATGTTTTTTCGGATAGGCGGCATGCTTATTCACAAAAGGATATAAGGATGTGAAATCTAAATAGGAGAGACGCATTCTTTCTGTGGATTCTGTAATACCGCCCGAAAAATTCTCGGTGCGCCCTCCGTAGAAGGCATCACGGGGCATGATAAATGGTCTCTGTTCTACTTTAAAATGTTTGCAGAAAACAGCCATTTCTTTGTTATGTTTCAGTTCATTCTCATAATGGCATTCCCATATAACACTAAATGTGTAGTCGGGAAGCTCGTGTTTTAGAAAGGCAAGTCTTTCTAATGTATGCTGGAAATTTTCTGCGTTAGTTAGGTTGGGATTAACGCTACGTGCAGTTGATACAGTGCATTTTGGACATGAGTGATAATAACAGCCTAAAAATTCGAATACGATTTTTCGACTTTCATCAACACCATCTAAATAGTAAGGTCCAACGCGTCTTTCCCATCCGTTTAACGCAGAACGTATGCGCGTACTTAGAACTTTTGTTTGTTCCCAAGCTAACCATTTCAGAGCTTTCAAACTCTGACGCGATCTATTCGCGTAACCATAGCATGGAATAATTCCCATAGAGTGTTTTTCCAGATAACGTTCTCTCAGTACCCGATTGCAGAATCCAGCTATAGTGATGTCATACTGGAATGGGTTAAGACGTGTAAAGTCCTTCATGATTTCTGCAAATTTCAGACACCCATCTCTTAGAAGGACGACATCACTGAGACAATAATCTCTAAGCTCATCCATAAGACACCAATCGGTACCGACAACGCGTTTTTTTTCTTCAGAATACCAGAGAACAAATTCTTCGTATAATGATTCTTTCATCTCTGTGGGATTAAAATATTCCTGATCAGGAAGTGGACCCACATAGGAACAGTTCTCATTGAGAAGCTTAAATGGGAAAAAACCTTTCTTTTGCTCTGTCAATCCAAAGGATCGTGGAAATTCTCTTAAGGGGAGGGTGATGAATGATAACGAATCGATAAAACGTATCTTCATCTCCTTCACCTCAATGAAGAGAATTTTCGAGCCTTTGAAGATGACGTGTGGTTTAATATTTTGTTCATACAAGTATCGTAGCACATAAAAACCGTCAAATCGCCGTAAGTTATGGGCGAATACTGTTGAATTCGCAAAATTAATAACTTGCGAATGTTTTCGATTGCGCCTTGACGGATTGGAAAATAAAAACTCGAGGAAATCGGCCATGGCATTTACTCCCTGAAAAACACGCTGGACAAAAGTGCCAGACTCGTCCTGGTAACTCATGGCAACCAGGATTGGTGTTAATTCCCCTGAAGCTCCAGTCTTGGTTTCAACATCGAAAAAAATTAATCTTAACGAATCGTTTTCAGAAGTAGAAGAAGTAGAAGCAGAAGAAGCAGATGCAGATGCAGTAGTAGTAGTAGTAGTAGTAGTAGTAGTAGTAGTAGTAGTAGAGCGCTGTGTATTTTGATTCGCAGATCTTTCTTTTCCTGTTAAAACGTAACAGAAGCCTGGTTCATGCTTACCGTTACACCGAATGCATTGGTTTGCATCACAATTATGCCCCTTTTGGGTTTCAAATATTTTTTTACAAGTAAGACAGCGTTTATGCGTAAAGCATGACTTAACGCTGTCTTTGGGGTTGAGATGAGACCTGTAGCATTGTTCACCCTTAAAATAACGCTCGCACAGCGGACAGTGAACATACTCGTCCTTTAACAAACGGGGATGTTGCGATCCGCAGTACGAGCAGCGCCCCCCGCAAATATGGTGTTTTTTATCCCTCGAACCGTGGAAAACTACCCCACAGCGCTGGCAAATTCCTCGCTTTCTGTAGAACCCAAACAGACTTGTAATTACGTCATAATGGTTGTTTGTTAATAATAAATGCAGTGTGTGTTTAGGTTTAGGTTCTACAAAATGCTGGGGGTAAAAAATCTCGTTTATCGATGAACCTGTATGTATTACGATCTCAAATTTATTGACATACGTATCACCGAGAAGTAATGCCTGGAATTTATCCAGGCATTCAACACCTCCAGGGTTCGAGGGGTTTACACCCGCGGCTTCGCATAACTTTAGGGCAACATTTTTCTGAAACGAATTACGTCCATCACATAATGCTTTATACCCCTTAACGCAAGCCTCAGTGAGAACGGGGTTATTTTTATGTACCTCAAGGACTTCATCCTTCTCTGCACAGGCCATTGCAACCGCTAACGCACGAGGTAAACAGAGCTCATCAGTGTTTTGAATACGGACGACCGAGCCTGAACGAGCCAGGTGGTCGGCAAGTATTACTGACTTGCGAGCAACGCTACTACCTCCAGAAGCGGGAATAGGTCTTTGGAGTAAAACCACGTGGATCTCTAATTGATCATCCATCAATAGACCGCTCTGTGACTGCTCGACAGCTTGCAAAGTATCAAGCACCATCTGACCTGAAAATGAATCAATTAGGCCAAACCTAAGATTGATAGCATTGTTCAGAGAAGGTGCTTTGATTACAATGCGAGCGTGGTCATAAAAAGACCTACGTTCCTGTAAAATGCGCTGGAATAATCGGTCAAAAATAGACCTTAGCGTAACAGGAACGCTTGCAAGAGGCACTAAATTTAAGCTACGAGAAAATGTCATCTCGTATGTGGTTGATTCCACATTATATTTGCGAGAATGACATGTGCCTAATTCTCGTAAAGTAAAGTATGAATCGAAGTCTGTTAACGGTTGATCATTTAGAGAACCACGAGTTGATGCTGATGATGTTGAAGCAATAGGAGCAGCTACATCTGTAGCTGAATGGGTAGCAGAAGACAGGGTAGGATTAGTAAGTGGATTCTGAGTAGGTTTGAAAGAGGTTGATGATGATGCTGGCGGAGGGACAGTCGTGAGTGAGGATTTACCTCCTCCATGTTGAAACGAAAGGGAAAGCATTCTCCTATCCATACGCCTCATTTTGCGGGGTGGTTGAGGAGAACTAGGATTTGTAGAAGTAGAAGGAATAGGAGAAGAAGGTAGAGTAGGGGTAGAATACGTAGTTGCAAGTGTTTTATCATCATTTGAGCTCGTCGAGCTCTGCGAATGGTTGCGATCTGTTGAGAGAGGTTGCCTTGACATACATAAATTTAAAGGTTCTGTCTGCGTCAAAGGGTATAAAGCATTTTGCGATGAACGTAGTTCATCACGCACACAGAGGTTAAGAGGTTGGGTTGAAGAAGAAGAGGAAGAAGGCTCAGAAAGAATCTCATCATAAATACAGAGATTGAGAGGGCAAGATTGCTGTGAGTTAGAATCGATTGAAGAGGACGAAGACATTTTTTTTTTTTTAAAAGATGAAATAGGTAAATTAAAAAAAAAAATAAAAGCTAAGCCAAAGAAAGGAAAGAAGAAAAAAAAAAAAAAAGTAAAGTTTAGACACGATGATAGAACGGTGGAAAGAAATGAAGGATCAAATAGACCTCTGCACGCGATAATGAAAGTGCCCTCTCGTTATGCGAAGTCCGATTTTTGTAAAGAAAAAAACGAATCACCCCTTTATTATAAATGCAGTTAATTGTGATAATAGCGTTATTGTTAATTTGAAAATCAATCGATCTAATAGGACAGATTGATGTAGAAGGGATAAGGGGGGCCTCGTCGATCGCAATTTTATAGATCTCTTCTAATCTGTCTATAATTTCCTTGAATTGATTACACTTAAAACAAAACGTTGTGTTTGTTTTCTTTTTCCTCGATAAGGAAATAAAATATTCCCCCGTGGAATTTTTTTTTAACAAAACGAGGTTAAATTTCGTTACAGCGTTGTAACTTGCCAATTCAGTGAACTAGAATGTAAGAGATGAAAAGAATAGTATATAGGAGATTAAACATTACAAACGGAATTATGTTTATGACGAAAGAACTGCGGGAAATGAATACGCATTAAAGCAAAAAATTTAATAGTATTATCATCAATTTCTTCTTCTAACACGAGTTGTTTATCGGTGTAAAAATCACGTTCGTAAACATGAAAAGAACCTAGGATCACTTGAACGTTCTTTGCAGCCTTAAATAAGTGATAAGATTGACAGGAAACAAAATGACTATCTGCTGTATCACAATTTGTCAAAACCTTTTCAACTGCAAGTGCATAGCCATTCAAATCTTCGGGTTCAAAAAGTTCTGACAGCGTTTGATACCGAAAACCAGTACGTTTGAGTTTAGAAACTGTCTTTTCAAATTGAAAACAGGAGGAAGAAAAAAGCCGATTGCAAAACCTTGAAGGACCAACATACGTGAGAAGACGAAAGTTAAGACATCGCCTGTACACAATCTCTTTTTCAAAAACTTTAACTTCAACATAGGAACGAATTTTTTCAAAACGTGTTAATTCAGTTAAAATAGAATCCAGTTTCGTTTGTGCAGCAGCATAGCATTCATCAAGAACTTTAAAATTATGACTGCGTTTTTTAATAACGTCATCTGTCAGATCCTTTATACCACGGGTGAAAGGCCCGAATTTATTAACATTACTGTTCAATAAGTTAATGCGGATCGTATACACAAAACGTATACACTTCCCACTTTGGAGCTAAGTAGAGAAAAGGAAGAAAAAGAGAGAGAGAAAGAGAAAATACCTATCAGAGCTTCAAATTATTTAAAAACGGAAGTCTAGAGTATTTAGGTAAAAAGTGTAAAGAAAAACTTACGGGTTTAACACGCTCTCGCAGCAGGGGCCATTCGTGTCTTACACGATACTCGGGGTCCTCGAATTCTTCGTCACCGCTACCCCCCTCTCCGCCTGGTAGTGTTTGAACAGCTGTGAAAAGATCGTCAAACGTCGGGGTGTCAAAACGATTGTGCTTGAAAACCCCCGACAGCTGCTCTGGATCTGAAGGTGACGAAGGAGGGGGCGATGGCGAATGTCGTCTTTTTGGTGGTGTCGGTGCTCTCGGTATCTCGGACCCGTCGTCAGCCGTATAATGCAAGGGTTTGCGGCGCTAAAATATAAAGTGAAAATTAATACAAAACAAAACAAAACAAACGTCCATTAAACAAAAAAAAATGCGTAACAAAATTACTAACTGGCTCAACCCTAATGAAATCCCCTGCCTCGCCTTTCGTACTGGTGCATTGAGTCACTGGTGACTCTAACACAGTCTAAATAAAAAAAAAAATGGAATTAAAAAGGAAAAAAAAAAAGAGAGGAAAAATGAAAAAAGAAAAATGCGTACTGTTGTTGAAGGTTGATGCGGTCTCTCTCTGTAGAAACCCGGGTTGGTATCTACAGCGTTAGACGCAGCAGAGGATGATGGAGTTGAGTTAAAGGATGCCACTAAAGAACACAACCCAAAAGAGTAAGAGAGAGAGAGAGAGAAAAATAAATATGAAAAGTAAACTTTTGGAAGGTAGAATGAAATTAAAAATTGAGAAAATTTAAAATATACTTACTGATCAAAACGTTGAAGGTGATGCTGATGGTAGCGAAAAGCTTGGAGAAAATCTCGGAGAAAAACTCGGATGAAGGAAATGATTACCGAAAGGTGAATCAGTGATTAAGCGAGTCAAAAACCCAGTATTTAAACATTTTTTTAACATACATTAACATGTTAATTAACATAACATTATAACGTCTTCACCAGTAACGTGTCAACATAAAAATGTCAATCTCTAAGCAAGCCAATAATAAGAACAAGAAAGACATCATTAATGAAAAATCCCACCCATATGAAATTATAAAATATGAAAGATCCACCCCCAGTTGAGATTATGAAATGTAGGTCATGATGTAACAAGAGTGGGGGTAAACGTGATAAACATGTGTGAACGTGTTGAATGAGTCAACCATTTTTTTTTTTTTTTTTTTTAAAACAAGAACTTTTATACAAAGAACATTTAGAAAATGGGTAGAAATTATTCTAAAACTTTAAACAAATGTCTGAAACCGATGGAATGACATTAGCAGTCCAAATCAGATTGAGTCAGATGCGCTGAAACACGTGAAGTGAAAACATGTATTTTAAACTATGTCAGTGACCAACAAAATTTTAGAAAAGAATTCTAACCAGCTGAAATTAAGAATTATTACCATCAGAAATTAAGAAACAAAAACAGTTTTGTAAACTATTCAACATTCACGATGGATGATAAACCATTTGAAGGGTCAAAGACGAACTTAATGCAAAATATGTGTATATGGTTAATAATCATAATATTATTATTATCATTGCACTTTATGAATAAACATGAAGAAATTGTGAAAATAATGTTAACCTTAATGGATAACAAAACAACATTAAATTAAAAAAACAATGAAAAGACATGAAAGTCTGAAAGTTAGAAGAAAGCATAATGGAAAAATTTTTTTTATAAAATATAAAACGAGGAAGCAAGTGATAAAAAAGTGGGTTAGGGGAAGACATGACCTCGGATAAGAGATAGCTGGGAGCAAAAGTACATTTATTTATTATTTTTTTTTTTGTTATTATCATTATGAGGGTGGTTGTGGGAGGGGGGTAATGGAATGCGTGAGCGTTGTCTCCAGTTAGACAGTCATTTGCAGTCTTAGTCTTTTAGTGTGTAGATGAGTGCGAGACAGCGAGTAGCAAACAGCTTTCAACGAAGATGCCTTCAACATGTAACGATAAAAGTATGTATTTGAATGATCTTTTTAGAAACTTATAGACAATTAGTTAGAACACACAGAGTAATCAGAGTTTATTATTATAATTTTTTTTTTTAAGTATTAGGAATCGCTGTGGATCTACAAGCCATTTATCTAGCCAGTGGAGAGATACTTGTAAAGGAGATTACGTTTGTAGCAATTTATAATCACAAGCTATTAAATAATAATGATAGAGATTACGTTGAACACAGAGGTGGACGGGTGAGAGCAGACTACAATTTCCAATTACCAACAAATGAACTTAACATAACTGCCGAAGATTGGAAAAGAATAAAAAAGAAAAAGATGAACTATAATCGCGTATATTATAATGCAGTGCCTTATTCACAATTAGCACCGCAGCTTAACCATTGGAAAAACGCTTTTAATAAATTCTACGGTTACGGTACTGAACAATGCCGAATGTTGAGTAAGCTGCTACAAGTACGTGTACATGATGCTGAGAAACTGGTGATACCGATGGCTGAGGACGACTATCACAATCCAATTTTTAGAAATAATCAAGATTACGGCTGTTGTACGTCTGCGCGAGCAGTAGCTATGCTATTAGAGAGAGATTATTTTTGTAATAATAATAATTAAACATTAAAAAAATGGGTAAAAAAAAAAATAAGTCTTTAAAACGAATAATAAGTTAGATTAACCTAAAAGTGGGTTAGGGGTAGCCATGACCACAGATAATGGATAGCTGGGAGCAAAAAGTTTTTTTGTTATTAACATTATGAGGGTGGTGGTGGGGGGTAATGGAATGCGTGAACGTGGTCACCAGTTAGACAGTGATTTGCAGTCTTAGTCTTTTAGTGTGTACATGAGTGCGATACAGCGAGTAGCAAACAGCTTTCAGCGAAGATGACTTCAACAAGTAACGATAAAAGTATGTATTTGAATGATTTTTTTTTAGAAACTTATAGAGAATTAGTTAGAACACACAGAGTAATCAGAGTTTATTATTATTATATTTTTTTTAAAGTAATAGGAGTCGCTGTGGATCTGAATGCAATTTATCTGAGCAGTGGAGAAATCCTTGTAAAGACGATTTCAACATCATGTGTGTATAATCTTCGTTTAATGGAGAAAGAGGAGATATATGATTTAGATGTGAGACTGAAACGGGTTGGAGAGTACTATAGATTCTTATTACCGACAAATGAAATTAACATAACTTATGTAGACTGGCAAAGAATAAAAGAAATGGGTTACACGATCCCCGGGATAAAATCAATCTTTGCCGGATACGTACCCTATTCGTTGCTGACATCGTTGATCGAACAATGGAAAAAGGAATTTGAAACAATTTATGGTTATGGAACAGATCAATGTGAAATGTTAAGTCAGCTATTTCAAGTAACTATTCACGATGCAGAAACATTGATTGACCCAATACCAGAAGAGGGATCTCATAACCCAATATTTAATAAACAACGTGAAAATTATTGTACTCGCACAGCTGTGAGTGTAGTAGCTCGACGATTGGAACTAGAATATTATCCTGAATGTGCACTCGATGGAATCTATTTTTATTAAAATAAAAAAATAAAAAGAAAACTTTTACTGTGTGTCAATGCGTATTTTTTAACACCAAATGACGTTTGAATTAATTTTAACAAAATTTTGGAAAAAAAAGAGAACGAACAATTTTGGAATTAAAAATAAAAATTTTTTTGAATTAATTTGGAAATGATGATAAATTATTTTGATAAAAACTGGAAAGGATGAACATTTTAAATGAAAAAAAAATTAGCTTAAAATTAACTTCATTTTGAAAAAAACTGGATTTTTGAATAAAAAATTTTTGAATAATTTTGGAAATGGTTAAAAATTAATTTTAAAAAATTTGGAAAGGGTTAAAAATTATTTTTAAAAAATTGTGGATAATTGAATTAACGGGATAAAAGGGGTAGGGAGGTAACAAACATGGTAAGTATCATCATGGCACACTTCTGGAAGAAAACACCTTGAAGTTTACACCTGTAACCCATTGGTCACTGACAATAACCCCTTTGGTGACCTGAACGGTAAGTACTGATCAGCATCTTGAATCAATAATGTTAATTAGGAAGAATATTTATCGAAAAAAATAAAAAAAGTCCGGTGTTTCTAAACACAATGGAAAATTAGTAATTAGGTAAAAAAGGAATGTGACGGGCCAAATTTTTCACCACCATCCCCCCAAATTTCGATGGATAACCCTTTTTTGACAATGCAACCCATCCATCATTCACCACACCCACAATCCATCAAAAACCTGTCAACCCCTTTGGATACCAAAACAACCCCTTTGGCCACTCGGAATGAAATTCCAATCAACCCTTTGGGTACTTGGTATGCAACACCTGTCAATCCATCCATCAATACTCATTAATATTCAATAAAATCAATCAAAACTCATTAAAATTCAATAAAATCAGTCCAATATTCGATAAAATCAATCAAAAACCATTAAAAACGTCGAAAAAAAATCAAAAATCGATGGAAATTTAACCCTTTAGCACCTTTTAACCCTTTGAACACGTAAAAAAGGGTTGCACGCGCCTCCCCCCTTTCCGCCAGGAGTGGTGCTTTACTACTGGCAGTTTTTAGGTGTTGAGTCTTACTTCTCGGCATTGAGAGAATTCAGTTGCGTTGGTTTGGCCGCATGTTCGGATGCCGCAAACTGTCTTCTTAGGGAATTGCTATTTTCCAAGTTGGTGGTCACATAAGAGACCGTGGTCGCTCTAGAATTAGATGGCTAGAATACATAGAGCATCTGGGTTCGTGTCGCTTGGGTTTTACCAATTGAGGACATGCGCCTGATGGCGGAAAATCGCGAGTGCTGCCCCCGCGACGTTAACGGATAATCAGGCTTGAAAACTAAGCAAGTAATCATTTTTTCAGTGCTGCCTTCATATTAACAGCGACTTATTTACTATTGGCTGACCTGTCAATTATCACAGTCCTATCACAAGCAAAATTTGATAATTAAAATCGAATTTACAGATTCGTCTGTTGTGGCACCGTCATATGACGGGCTTAAATACTAATACTCCAACGCCCATATTCACCAACAGTAGATTAACCTGCTCTTTTGCAAGTCATGCTTAAAAAGTTCAACTTCGTTTTAACCTGATTGGTATACACCAACATTTCATTGGCCGTAACCTCCAATGATAAATCTCTTACGCCCGTATTCAGTAAGTTTTAAACTCGGATTCAAACGTGTCATATTCACCACGCAGTTAAGTCAACTTAAACGTCTCTGAGTTTAAGTTGCCCTCTACGGCCGCTTAAGTCGATCTTAGACTGAAGCGCATGCGCAGTGTATCTTCAGCAACTCCGGCCAAAGAAAAAACAACATGGAGGACGATATGCAGTCTTCGTACTTTGAAGACGTTTTGTTCTAAACAAATTCATTCGTCGCAAACAAATTCATTAGTCACAAACAAATTCATTCGTCGATGATATTTGCGAAATTTTCCACACATGAGACCAAAACGTCTTTCTCAAACTGAGAAAAATTACCGCCACATTGTTTAAATATAAATTTGCTTTTTCTGTACACGGTGAAAGTAAATTTATTTTTACCACATTGTTACTACGACATTCTTGCCGCATTGTTATTTATCGCCATGGCCATGCTTGGAATGAAATGTGACCATGACGTCAGGCCATATACGTGTTATAGGTCACGTGAAACTTTGAACCAATAACAGAAGTAGACACAACGACGTTATCAACGAGATTAATACTATTAGACTGGAAATAACGACGCCATATTTGAAGCTAATTGATAGATGAGGTAAAAACTTGAAATATGAGAATAAGAATATAAACATTCGGTTTATTACAATCATATTTATTATGGTGCTGCATGCAGGAAATAGATTTAGTCTAAACTTAGCTTATATTATTAATATGAGCAACTTAACTAGCGTCAACCATGACAGTTGAGGTTAAATAAGCAGCAGTTGAGGTCGACACATGCAAGTTATCACTGCTTCATAGTGGTGGCGCTGATGATCAGTTATTTTCAGTGATTTGAACCATTAAAACTATTGGATCATCCGCGCTGTGGCTGGATGACGCGACAGGCGAGTAACATAATCGATAAATACTAGACAGAGATGAGCGATCAACTGTAGGGAGTAGTAGAGAGTGGAGCGTGTTACTCAACGTAAGGATACGGGCGCTTGTTACCCAGTTATTTCGATTTTTATTGTAAATTTTGTAAACATTCAAAGAAATTTTTTTACAGGAAACCTTGCAGTGACAACTTGGTTGTCTTTAAGACACCTTGAGACAGCTTGGTTATAATCATTTGTGTGCAGTATTGCCAATTTAGCCTTTTTTTCATGCGCTTGTGTTTTTTTGGACATTTTTAATAAAAATTAAACAATGCATAGCAACCATCTACCATTCATTTACAAGTTTTCAATTCTCTTCAAAAACTCTCATCATTATTCATTGGTGAACTTGTTATTATTTATTCTTATTATTTGTTATTTTATCTTCTCCATTTATAAATAAGTATAGAATCATTCATTAATAAATAAACATATTATACTACTTCGTAAATTAAAGTATAATGCACAAAATAATGAAAATGAGCTTTTAAATTGGACACATCCCTGCTAAATTGGCAACACTGCTTGTGAACGATTCAAGATATTTTTCCCCTCTTCGCAACCTCCGGAGGCATCAGAAAAGCATGAGCAGTGCCCATGGCACTTTTGGTTATGGGGAACTTTTAACAATAAGTTATTTTTTATTAACAGGAATAAACAATAACATATTTATTATTTTTTAAAAACAAAGTTCTGGTCATAATTGTAATTTTAATTTATTATCACAGAGGCTAGGGTGGCCTCTGGATCACGGCGCCCTGGCCCCATGCGTAAAGATGGAACTGAGATTGAGCATATAAAAATGAATAATTATGCTGAAGAAATTGTCTTGAATCAAATTTTCGATCAATT
>JAHWFO010089134.1:0-11364 GCA_023313115.1 Rhysida immarginata
TAAATAAATAAATAAATTCGATAAACTAAAATCCTCATTGGTTTAGAATAAGTTCATATGCTAGCGGATTAGGCATAATTTTTTTCGCATATATTAATTATTTCATAATTATATAAGAGTAGGAGTTGTGATAAAATATATTAATTAAAAATTAAATAAAAACTCCATTTAATTAAAAGAAAATAAATAAAAATGGAGTTTTTCTTTTAATTAAATGGAGTTTTTATTTATTTTTTAATTAATTAATTATTTCATATATAAATTATGTATATTGTATACTGAGTTAGCAGAACTCATGGGATAGCAAGCACATTGGTTGATGTGCATGGCTCACGAATTCACAGGGGTAACGGATTCTGGGAATGGACCATTAGACGTTGTGGGAAGAGCTTGGATAAGTGATTAAGCAGAAATGGCACGTCGCCGCGAGTTGACGTCTTTTGAACGGGGTATGATAGTAGGTGCCCGACGCATGGGATGTTCCATTTCGGCAGTGGTGCAGGAATTTGGCTTTCCCCGCTCAACTGTCTCCAGGGTGTATCGGGAATGGCTGGATGAAGGCATCACAGTCCACAACAGGCACCATATCGGGCGTGAATGATCGTGACTGGCGACACCTGGGACGAATGATTCAGAGAGGCAGGAGCGCAACAGTGCAGCAAATCACAGACCAGTTCAATACTGGCCGCACTAGCAACGTCTCTCGGTGGACAATCCGTCGGAATCTGCATGCCCTCGGGTTTGGCAGCCGTCGCCCTACACGGGTGCCAATGCTTACACAGCGTCATCGGACACTCCGGCGTGCATTTGCCACCAACCATCTTGGCTGGACTCTGCAACAGTGGCGTAACGTCATATGGTCAGATGAGTCACGATATCAACTGTACCACGCTGATGGGAGGCAGCGTGTGTGGCGCAGACCTCACGAAACGATGGATCCCGCATGCCAACAGGTGGTGGTGCAGGGTGGTGGGGCGTCAGTGATGGTCTGGGGTGCATTTTCCTGGTTTGGAATGGGCCCTCTGGTTATCCTGGACCAAACGTTGAATGGTCCACGGTATCGTCAACTCATCGGAGACCATCTGCACCCGTTTTTGACATTTCAACACCCTGACGACGTAGCAGTCTTTCAAGATGACAATGCTCCACCACATCGCTCCAATGTCGTCCGCGAATGGTTCGAGGAGCATGCAGGAGAGGTTCAACGACTGAGCAGGCCAGCCCGGAGCCCTGACATGAATCCCATCGAGCATATCTGGGATGCTGTTGAAGTCGGGCTCCGGGCACTGGATCATCCGCCCACGAACAAGCAGCAACTATCTTCGGCTCTGCAGACTATGCTGGTGTCAACTGCCTCCAGGGGTGTACCAGGGACTTGCAGACTCACTACCACGCCGTATTGCTGCACTCCACAGGGCCAGAGGTGGCCCGACCAGATATTAAGTAACTATCCCATGAGTTTTGCTAACTCAGTGTATATAAACTATGGTTCAGAAAATTCAACAGATATAAACGTTTTGAATCTCATTTTACTGTTAGCCTATTTGCTAGAACGATGCTACGATTTGCATCTTAGTTGTTTTTTGGTTTTTTTCTCCTTCGGTCGCGTGCGTCTTGACACATTTCTCACCCCTATTTCTATCAATGGACCGGCAGCTTCAGGGGTCTACTTCTCGACGGTCGACTGTACTGAGTGATGCTTGTGTGTTAAGAAATCCTACACTCCTGTTGTTATTTTAAAGATAATTTTCTTTTGTTTAATTCTTTAATTCTTATGTAAGTTTTTGTCCTAATTAAACAAAGTAAAACTTCACTTATATTCGTTCTTTTTGTCTTCCTTGAATAATTTTTGCAGCCAAACACTGCTCAGCCTGGCAGGTTACACTGAAAAAACACAGCGCGAGAAGCTAAATACACTGTACGGTATCTGCTATGTGCCGCCATTTGCTCCCCAGCTGACGTCATGCGCAGAACGAATAAATCAGGCACACGTTACGAGCACACATTTCTATTTACATCACGCTTCATCCCATAACATACCGTCTTAAGTGCCGTCCATGTTATTAGAAACGCAGCATTTTTTGAATCCTTTAACAAAAGATTCATTGGAAATGCCATTCCACGCAATATTGATCCTATCACCTAATTGTGCAAGAGTTTGTTTTTTTTTAATTTTCCCTTTTGGTGTTTAGGGATTGCTTATCATCCAACAACCATTTTGTATATAGCCATCTAAAATTGGCCTGTCATCCCTCTTGGGGTTATAAAGAAAACAAAAAAATAAAATGCGGCTAATAAACAAAATGTTTCTGTCGTACGCGAATTTAACCCGAGATCGCTTTTTTTATATCATTTTTCTTAAAAAAAAACAAACCTCGGGATGTATTCGGGTAAATACGGTACTTTATTTTACTCCACACCTTCTTGTCTCGTTGGTTCCATAAAACATGTGACATAGATATATAAATAGTTATTAAAAAAGTACCACCGTTTCAAGCAAGTCAAAACCGCTAATGTTTTGAGTATGTTTAAGTCAATGATTCCATACTGTAGCCATAAATAATACAAAAATATTATTTTTGGAAATAGGTAATTTATTGTGTGCTATCATATTACGATTCTGTTCAAAAAGTTTATAATTCACAGCACCAAATGAATGGCGAGATTGGTATCCCTGAATGACGCAGTGATTACAAACTGGGTGGACCCACTTAGAATTACATATTAACAATCTATTACAGATCAGAGAATAATAGGTACACACTTAATATATAGGATTCTGTTATTCTGTCTACAGTTCCGAAGAATAATGGCTATATAAGAGTGTGAATTCCTAGGTTAGGCAAGCTATGTATTATATATATTCTAAATATTTTATATATATATATATATATATATCTATTTAAAGCTGTATTTAAAAATTTAATACAGTAAAGAATAATAAAATCAGTGGATAAATATATTTTTAAACCTTTCACTATGTAAATGAATTCAAAGTTATTCTTTAGATGATGAAATTATCCATCTCTCGCAGTATGATGAAAAGATTTATAAGCTGTGTGCTGAATCTGCTCTCCGCAGGTAAAGTAATGAAATTTTGAGTGAGTGAATATATCCGCTTTACGCAACAAAATATATATTCATTATTAGGCATATGTTGCAGGCACAATTACACTGAAATAGGAGGAGGGGGCGATAATAGATACAGATTAACATGTATGACCCGAACAATTCTATTTTAATTAGATTACAAAATGCTATAACTCTTTTGTGACGTACCTCCATCTTAATTTTTTCTTTTGATGTGGAACTGAATTTTTTCCCGTCAACTTCTGCATCACCGGCACTTTTAACTACAATGATAAATTCATAGAATAGGAATGCCAATGTCAAAACTAGAGTGAAAACGTTTTTCAACTGACGCCAAAGTAGATGGAAGCCTTATTGTTTCATTACCTTTCAGGTCATGTTTGCCCTTGTCTTCTTCCATTTTCCTGTTGCCTCAGTGTGTGTGCACAATGCTATGAGCAAAATAAATGTGAAATTTTAATTTAATTCTTGCGAAATACTGGAAAATTTTAATCAGTTACTTAAAATGAGCTATCAGTAGTAATCTGATACTGTCTTTTTTTTCTTCTTCTACGCAATTGCACTTAAACACAAGAGGGGGGGAAAAGAAGAGGAAAAACATAAAAACCAATATTATTCTTCGCAGCATCAATTCTTCGTGACTTCAAAATTTATTAATCTATTTTTCATTTAAAATATTATCGTCCGCAGAAGCTGAGTAAAGTCAAGATGCATCGAAAATTTATCAGTTTTTGAACGAAAAGAAGCACTTATCACTTCTAATCGATTTCTGATAGCATGAGCTGACTCGTGAATGTGTAAATTCGGTCATTGTAAGAAATTAAATTTTGCTCTTCAATGACCGAAAGAAAATTTGATATAAATATATAACAGACACATTGAAACTTTAAATTTTAGTCTATTACTTCCTTATAAATAACTTCTTTAAAATGCGAAAAACACTGCTCCCCTCCCCCCACCCTCTTGCTTATCGTTTCTTTCTCGAACGCAGTTGGCAGCCAGGACAAACAACTTCTATCTTCTCTTTTCCTTTCTGTGTAAAGCAGCGAAAAGTTGGTTATAATAAATTCACAAAATCGATGCAGCCAAAAAGCACCTGTTTAGAAATGGAGAGTTTTCTGCACTGTCCTTTTTGATGAAGTTTATGGAGGCCTCGCAGTATATAGCGGGTAAGGAAACACAGAAATCCGACCGGTTTCGCCTTTTATTCCTGGCTTTATCAAGGATACAGAAGATGAGAAAAGCTAGACGCCCTTAATAAAGATTACGATGGCATAAACAGTTATTGATTGGTTGGATACAAAATAAAGATGATTTGCTACAATTAGATTGTGGAGTTAAAGTAGTTGTGATTGTTTGGAACACGACCATGATTGGTGAAACGCGATGAAGAATAAGACTAATAATAGATAAGCCTAAAATGAAAGTTAAAAAAGGATCCGTACTAATATTAAAAATTGGAAAATGTGTTTGTTTGTTGGTCCTTCTTTCACGTCGATACGGAGAGACAGATTTATGTAATTTTCTATATGGTATTAGTCGGAAGGCGCGAGAGTGACATAGGGTACTTTTAACCGCGGGAAAATATCTCTTACTCACGGGAAAACATCGCTTTCCTAAGTCCTTTTAAAAGTATTTGCATTTGCTTTGTAATTCCCCTGCTTATCAACAAGCAATTCACCAACACTATGCACGTACCAACAATAGATATCTCATGACCAACAATGCAAGGCAACATTGTGCTCTATAAATAAGGTTCAATTTGTAACAATGCATAGAACTCCTGTCACGGTCTGTAGATATACATGGTCATTGAGCTCCATTGTGAAAATGAAGCTAAAGTTTCTAGCTCCCGGTAGGGCGGGAGCTCTATTGAAAAGTGGCGCTGCATGTACAATCCGCCCAAATGCGCCTGCAACGCCGCCCTATCGGCAGATAGAAACTTTACTTTCATTTTCAATGAAAAACTCTATCGCAGACCATGGTCGGCCTTAGTGCGATCTATGAGGCACCTGGCGCGATCTGTTTTCCTTAGCTTCTCGAAACAATGGAAAATGGCCGAAGCTCGATGACCATGTATATCTAAAGACCGTGATTCCTGTTGTTAGGGCTTGCATGGTATGTACAGATGGCGCTATTGTATTGTTAATACTAAAGCACTGAATAAAGAAAGTATGGACAATCATTGTTGCAGGAATTCTTTTTGATTCCTTTTTCATATAATGATTGCTCCTTGTTTAGAAAGTATTCTGCAGTAAATTCAAACTTACAGATTGAATACTTTCTTTTTGACAAAAGTTAGAGGGAAATTTGCCTGTGAAGTATGAATTTGCTACAAAACAAGAAGCAAACATCATTTGAAATAGTATACAAAATGGCTGCCTACAGCAATGGATTGTCCATACTTTCTCTATACAGCGCTTTAGTTAAAACGCGCTAAGGTTGTGTTTATTCTGACTGCACTTAAGACCAGTTTTTGGACCGCGCACCACACAACAGTGCAATGCCTCGCAAACCTAAATCACATTTTTCAAGAGTATCTCCTGATGCATAAGCGAAAAGATCAGCTCTATCCCTAGAGTCTTTCGATGATGCTGAATTAAGATGGCAAGAAGAAGCAGAGCGCCAGGCCGCTTTGAGAGCCGCTGAATCCCGCTGGAGACTGCATACTTTCGAGCAAGATTCCAAGAGTTGGTGCATCAAATATCGCTCTTAAATGAATAACAGCTGATTGTATACAGTCCCATATTAAATGCCGTATGCACTGAGATGCCAGAAAGAAGACTCTGTTCTTGGACGGTTCTAGCAAAAACCAGTAAATCATTTTTGCTGAAAAAAGTGCTGGCGACTGTTCGATTGGAAGGCAAAACTACCCTGGCAACGGTAACGAGTGAAATTGCAGCACTTCAATTATTGGTCGGGCGAAGGGCGCATTCAGTGTTCAAGCTACACCTGGATAGAAATGTAACTTCAATCTGTAATACCCCCATTCATTCGCAACAGGCAGAATTGCTAAGCAAAGGCAGATCTTGGACATGCGAGTTACTAAATATATTTCTTTTCGTATAACCTATGGATGTTTAATGTTGCTTACTGCCTCTGCTCGGTTGCGGCGGGCACAACACATTTGTAATAAAAAAATTGCTTACATTTTTGCAATGCTACTTTTGGCGCGTTGGTTTTATGGCATGAGCGGCAACCTTGATATTGTGAGTTCGAATCCTTCAGAATACACTATTAAAACAGAAAGAACTTCGTTTCCCGTCTTCGTTTTGACTTGACAAGCTCGGCGAAGACGGGAAGGTACGATTTATATTATATATTGCACATTTACGTGATGAATTTGAAGATCGTATGAGCATTGCTCAAAGACTGCACAGAAATATGCTACCCTTGCGTTTTGCACGGAAACATACGCACATAGTGCAGAGGATCATACCATGGGTGATTTTCTAAAGTCCGACGAACTCTACTTTCTAAGCGCTAGCGCAAAGTAATATCTCCATATGGACGGCCGTTAGGTTGAACGTTTTAGGTATAAAACAATACAATAGCCAATTCCAAATAAACAGGTTCGATACAAGCTACAGTACTCAGCGGAGATAACGCAGGCAATTTCTTTTAATACTAAGAATACCGTTACAGGCGACTGATCATTTTTTAGACTTCAAACGTCGGCAATTTCCCGTTCGCCCAGCTTATGCATTGAAAATTACCAAGTCCCGGGATCAAACCTTAAACAATATTAGTATAAACATAGCGTAGATAAATACTGATACCCCGCCTTCGTTTTGCCTTGAAAAACTCGGCGAAGACGGGCATCTCAGCTAGTAAATATAAAGGAAGTGATCAGGTGATATTTAACCTCAGAAATGAAGGCATGCCACAACCCATTAATGAAATACAAACCATTCAAGCAAGGCGTTATGTCTTCAGCAACGAGGTAGCGTGACGGCTCGTTGGTTTAACCTTACACTAACGAGAGACAACTGTTAGTCATCTTCCCGTACAATTGAAAAACGGAGAGCGTGTACAATTTCAACGAGAGAAACTACCAAGTAAGAGTTTCATTACCGCCCAAAACAACATTAAGAGCACTCAAGATACGCCTGTTGAAAGGTGGCCTAGAGTAAACAAATCAGATGCCCTTGGTCGTGACTACACCCTCCATGTTACTAATTTTGAATAATTCTCTTCACATTTGCTGCTGCACAATGTTCGAGCTCCGACAAGCTTTAGATACCTTAAAATTGTCAATAGCCGGGAATGCGCAACATACACAGAGGCATGGAAATCTCTGCATCTGTTAGAGAATGATAATCACTGGGACGAAACCATGGAGGAAGCCGTGAAGTGTCAATCACCAGGCAACATCAGGGTCCTTTATACAACTCTGATATAATCTTGCAGACTTTCTATTCCCCAAGAATTGTGGGACAAATACAGAGAGTACATGGCGGAAGATATTTTGCGAAGGCTACAGCAGACACACGCAGACATGACATTCTCTTAAACACATTTATAACGAATCCCTTGGAAAAATTGAAGACAATGTAATGGCAATGGTGGGTAAAAGGTTTTGGAATGTTTAGCTCTCGACGAACAAGCGCAAATGAATTAGGTTATGAATTAATACGGGAATTAAGCTATGATATCCCAGCCTTTGCAGCAGCAAGTGGCCGAATTGGTACCTCGCTTAATACCAGAACAAAGACGACTCTTTGACCAAGTGTTACGGCAAGTAGAATCTGGTAAAGGTGCAGTTTTCTTTCTAGATGCCCTTGGAAAAACTAGAAAAACATTTTTCTTAAATTTATTGTTGGCGCAAGTAAGAAAAGATAAAAAATTGCTTTCGCTATAGCTTCCTCCGGGATAGCCGCCACGTTGCTGAATAGAGAACGTACGGTGCATTCAGTTCTAAAATTAATATTAAATCTCGCATAGGCAGAATCGCCGATCTGCAATTTTAGTAAAAATAGCGCACGGGGTATCATGCTGCAACAATGCAAGCTATTGGTGTGGGGTAAAATTACTATGTCGAATAAAAAAGCTATATAAGCTCTTAATCGAACGGTGCAATATTTGCGCAACAATACAGACATTATGGGAGGAATGGTTATTTTGCTGGCTGGTGACTTCCACAAAACTCTACCAGCTATTCAAAACGGTACACCTGCAGACGAAATTAAAGTCCGTTTCAAGACGTCAACTCTATGGGAAAGCGTAACAAAATTCACCTTAACAACAATATGAGAGTGCATCTGTACAATGATTTTATTAATGTTAACTTTGCAGACACACTATTAAAAATTGGAGATGGCTGATTGGAACTGATGTCGAGGCCTGTGTGACAATAACGGGATATTTTTGTAAATCTGTGTAGATTAATTCAGAATTAATTGCGAGCGTTTGCCCAGAATTAAAAATACTATTAATGAGGACCAATGGCTATGTCAAAGAGCGATTCTTGCACCAAAAATGATGTTGTTAACAAAATAAATTCGGCTATATTGAGTAAGGTAGCAAGGAACATAACAGAGTATTTGTTAGTCGACATAGTTATGGACACAGAACAGAGCACTTCATACCCCGTAGAGTTCCTGAATTCTATCGACTTTTCAAGTGTGCCCTCACATATGCTCCAACTGAAATTAGGCGCTCCTCTCATGCTCATGCGAAATTTAGATGCTCCTCAATGATGTAACGGGACGAGGTATCGTGTCACACACCTGGGGCGAAACATAATTGGTGCCACTATTATCACAGGCGTTGGAAAAGTCGAAAATATAATCCCTCGAATCCCTATAATTCCAACAGATCTTCCGTTTCAATTCAAAAGGTTGCAGTTTCCTATTAAGCTTAGTTTTGCTATTACAATCAACAAAGCACAAGGGCAAACATTAGAGGTAGCGGGGTGAACTTAAATAAACCATGCTTCTCTCATGGCCACTGTATGTTGCATGTTCGCGTGTGTCCAATGCCCAGAATCTCTACATTTTGTCAACGAATTAAAAAACATACAACATTGTTTACAATAGCGTCTTTAAATAGTGCTCTGTTTTTTGTCCTGATCGGTGTGTGCTATATCACCGACTCCTTGGTACCTTTACCATGCATTTGGAATGTGTAGTGATACACAACTCATAGTTTCTTCCCATTTGACCACGCGGGCAAAGCCGCGGGTAACAGCTAGTTATATCATATCTCAAGCAACACTGATATAGTTTATTTACCACTGACTAAGAAATGTATTACAAACATTCTCCCTTTCAATCGATTATGTAAATTAGGCAATATATTCTCAAATTTTATTGATATTAACTTTTTAAATTATAATGAATTTAAAGTTATTATTTATGAACATCTAAACTCGTTTTGTTATTACTGATTGTTATTGTAAAATTTTTGTTTCAATGTTTGTTTTGATGTTTCAATTTTTGTTCTTTTATTTGTTTTCCTGTAAGCTGTCATTGGGCATTTCTAAGCCTGTTGCTTGCAATAAATAAATAAATAAATAAATAAATAAATAAATAATATTTATCTTTTTAGAGGCAGGTACGAAAGCGAGAGAAACCACCAACGCTGTTCTTTTCATGATTGCTAAAGCCAATATACCTTGCACTACGAATTTGATAGAGAACTGCAATCCTCAACGATTGGTGTTAAGAGGTCCATGTCGCCAGCCCCCCCCCCCCCCGCTTTTGAATTCGATAATTTCATATATGTCATTCGTTTGTGCTGGTTTGTGCTGTCAACCCCAACATTTGTACTCAATTACATAAAGAAAACTAGCTGCAGTACCCGGCGTCGCTCGGAAAAAAATATAGTTTTTAACATATTTATGTATACAGGGTGTTCTCGAATAACTTGTATCAATTTGGGGGGGGGGGATGATAGAGGAATCAAATCTAAGCAACATTTTCCTCTTTCATTTTTTTCTCTGGGGCATTGTTTTTGAGATAAAAATTGTTAGAAGTCGCGTAGACGTAATATGCCATTCAATCCCTGCTTCTGGAACACAAAATCATGGTCAATCATGTAATAAAAAGAACAAAAACACATTGCATACAGCAGAATAATGTGACTTGTTTTTTTATGAAACATGCACACGTTTTACAATAAGTGTTCAAATTGACTACCTCTGGCATGAATGCATGCTTCACAACGTCCCGCGTGGACTGACGTAAAAAGTTCAAAAGTTGATGGATCTTCGCCAATCTCGTCCGCAGCTACGGCGATTCTGGCTACCAGCCCTTCATCGTATCCCACAGGTGTCTCGTATACCAATGTCTTTATGTGTCCCCACAGAATAAACAACTGTTTCCTCCAGGTAGGATTTCAACATTTTTTATTTCAAAAACAATGCCTCAGAGAAAAAAATGAAAGAGAGAAATGTTTCTTAGATTTGATCCCTTTATCACTCCCCCCCCCCCCCTAACTTTGTACACGTTATTCGAGAACACCCTGTATACAGAGTCCGCCAAAAAACGTATACACACTTCATCAAAAGAAAAAAACTATATAAAAGTTGTAATACTAAATTCATACATGCATCAAGCGAAAGACTTGCATCATTGTTGATGCTGCTTCACGGAATAATCGCAAAAGTCTTTATTAAACAAAGGAAATAACGATGTCACAATTTTTAACGCTGGCAAAAATCCGATTTAGATAAAAAATAAAAGATACAGTGTATCTCGTGCGAAACACTTGTAGTCATTGTTGATGCTGCTTCATGGAACAATCGCAAAAATCTTCATTAACAAAGCAAACGTCACAATTTTTTAAGGCTGGTAAAAATCCCATTCAGCTCCAGGTAACTTGAATTTTAAAAATAAACTGCAATGGAAAGGAAGAAAGAAAAAATAAAATCCTTTCTTAGCGAGCACCTAGAAGCCAAAAGAAATATAGTTCTGGAGATTTCGTGATGAATGAATGAATGTATACAGTTTTCGCTCTTTCTTTTATATAATACTAGCAGATCCGGCAGTGCTTCGCTATTGTTATATATGAATGCCTTTTAAAAATCAACTAATGAAGCACCATCTTTGACTTTTCTACGAACTGTACTAAGCTGAGCATACTCTAGAAAGTTTAAAGTAAGATATCTTTTTTTTTCGTAAGCCTTTATGTTGCCGCAAGCTACGCTCAACTTACCTGTGAAAACCCGATGAAAATTCGTCAAGTAGCTTTGGAGATTAGCATATTCAAACAGACAGACAGTTTTTAAAAATGTTCTTATTGTATTCCGTTTCACTCCTCTCCAATCACCGG
>JAHWFO010089143.1:496-10681 GCA_023313115.1 Rhysida immarginata
AGATGGGACGAAAGCAGCGCTTTCACAAAGCTCATCTAACCAGAATAAACTCCAAATGAAATACACTGAGGTAGTCAAGAAGCCCAACCAACCCAAGCGGTCTTCCATATTATACAAAAAAGAAAATAAGATTGACGATTGTCAGAAACAAAATACAAACGAAATTAAAAAAAAAAAAACACAAGGAGAAAGAAGATTATCACATCTTCCAGTAGTCTGGGAAAGAGACGTTGCTAATATCTTCAAAATTGATGTCAAGAACGTGCCTTGGTTTACGATACTTCGTATGCAAGCTCATATTCATTGAGTTCTCCAGTATCCCTTTCACAAGCTTATTGTCGTGAGTCTTCATCTTCTGTACCATAATCAAAAGGAGATCCTGTATAAACTTACCGATATGGGCCATGTTTAAATCGAGGTGGATGGATTGGTTTTTCACCGTCCTTCTGTCCAGCTGGGCAATGGTCCTCAGGGTAACATTCTGGAATGACTGTAGTTCACTCCATCTGCTTTTACAGATAGTCGCCCACGCAGGCATGCCATAGAGGAGTATGGTCCGGATAATCGATTTGTACAGAAGAAGATTGTTGTCAATGCTGAGGGCGCTGTTGCGACCCATAAGAGCTATGATACTGTACTTAGCCCTCTTCGCTTTGTTCAGAGCATAGGACATATGCTGGTTCCATGAGAGTCTTGAGTCAATGATAACTCCCAGGTACTTGTAGTTGTCCACCCAGTCCAGTTTCTTATTGAACAGAACAAGAGAATCTGGGGGATGTTTGAGCTTCCTATTGAGGTACAAAGCCTTGCACTTTCCGACGTTAAGGTTCAACTTCCAGCAGTTAAACCAGTCTTCGAACTGCTTCAAGGCGCACTGCAGCCGAGTGATAACGTGAGCCGGCTCGTGTGCCCATGTCATAATGGCAGTGTCATCCGCATAAAAATACAGATTACAATTATCGGGTTTTGGGAAATCATGTACAAAGTAATTAAATTGCATAGGCCCGAGGACAGAGCCCTGAGGGACACCGGCCTTTACAACACGGGGTGTGGAAAGATTTTCTCCAACTTTGGCTGGATAGGATCTGCCGTCAAGAAAGGATTTCACCATCAAAATCAAATCGGCAGGAAACCCGTTTCTGATCATTTTGTAGACAAGGCCCTCATGCCACACTTGGTCAAAAGCCTTACTGACATCGAGAAATACCACCCCACAGTATCTGGATAGGTTCAGGGGGGTGCTCAGGTGTTCAACGAGCCTCCATATCTGCCTCGGACAAGAGTGGGCAGCGCGAAAGCCAAACTGCTCTTCCCGTAAAAGGTCATTTGCTAGACAGTGATCTTGGAATCTGACAAGGATCGTTCTCTCCAACACTTTGGACATCGAGGGTAGCAAGCTAATAGGTCGGAAGCTCGCGGGAATTGCAGGATTTTGCCCCTGCTTTGGGATACTCAACACAATAGATTTCTTTCAAGCCACAGGGAAGTAAGAAAATTTCCAGCAGTCGCTAATGATATTGGTGAGAAATTCAATAAAGTTCTTTGGGAAATTCATAAGGGCGTTATTACTCACCTTGTCTTTTCCTGGACAAGAAAAGGCATTTTCCTTCTTCTTTTTCAGTTTACTTATGATGTTGGCGATCTCTCCAGCCTCGATGTTGTACTTCGTAAAATGCTGCGGGACTTCATCAAAGTTGAAAATACTTTCTTCCACACGCTGAGACATGATTTGGCTCTCGGGCTTATCGTTGGTAGGAGTAACAAACTGCATTTCCAGTGAATCTGCAATGACTTGGGCCTTGTCCTGATCAGTTTGCACATAGTTACCTTGTGGTGTACGGAGTGGAGGAAGCATAACATTCTTCTTCTTCTGTAAAGCTCTAACCATTCTCCAAATGGAATTGTAGCGAGCCGACAAGCTTTTGAGTTTTTCATTCCATCTAGCGTCGCGAAGCTCTTTTATCTCCTCTTGAACTCTTCGCACTAACCTGTTGTACTTGGTTTTGAGCCAAGGTTCACGATAGCGTTGCCAAAGTCTACGGGTCCTGTTTCTTTCAGCAATCAGGCGTTGGATTCCAGGAGAGAGTTGGATTCGATGAGAAGGTTTTTTCTCTGATGGATACTTACTGACTTCTATGGCACTGTTAATACATCTGGTGATGTCATCAACAAGTTGATCGATGTCCTCTGTACAGTAAGCAACGTCGGGATGGTAGCCATAGTCCTTAAGAATATCTTTGTAGAGCCTCCAGTCTTGATGATGTACGAGTTCCTCTCGGAAATTTATGTCAACATTGTCAAAGAACAACGCCACAGGCTTGTGGTCAGAAGAAAGGTCATCTATCGTGAAGATATTGTACGGTTTGAAGAAACCCTTCAAGAGCGAGATGTCCAAAACGTCACTACTAGGGGAGTGGTCGCAGTAGTAGGTGTCCTCCACAAGTCCAGCAGCGATGATATCATCTCTACCTTGTATGTACCTATAGAGAATCGTGCCGTTATAATTCTGCGTTCTGGAGTTCCAGCTTGGGTGTTTGGCATTCAGGTCTCCAGCTAGGACGACTTGAGTGTCACCACTGAAGAGTTCATCAAGCTCACTAAAGTCAAGATAATGTTTAGGTGAATTGTAGAGCACCACGAACTTCACTTCACCACAGGAGACGTCATTGATAATGATGGAGGCTGATTCCATACCTGCATAAGACTTGGATACTAATTCTTGGTGTTGAATTCCCCTCTTAATAATGATCGCAGCGCCCCCAGACGCACATCTTGCAGCGTTTGAAGCCATTCGTTCCTTACGGTACACACTATAGCCAGGTAGCTTGAAGTCTTGGCTTGGTTTGAGGTGAGTTTCACAGAGGAAAGCCACGTCGATTTCTTGATTTATCAGAAAGTTGTGAAACTCGATACGCTTTCGGGGAATGCCCCTAGCGTTCCATATCACGCACCGAAGTTCACCTTTGTTGATTACAGTATAACGTTGTGCAGCCATACTAAAATTAGTTGGTCGTAAGGAGCCCACTCAACTGTGGGTAACTTTTGCTTAGATTAGAAAACAGATTAAAGATACGTCCTAATTGTTTATACATACCTGGTAGGTCGTTGATGTTGAGGCCTTTATCTTCCGGCATAGACACAGTGGCAGCATAGGATTTGCCTGCTGTCACTTTAGAACTAGACATCCTTTGAACCTGGGGGTACTTTGGACTTTTCGTGTAGCTTGATGTGTGCTGTCCACCACATCTGATGCACTTTGGGGGGTCTTGTCCTTTGATCTTGACTGGTGCCCCTCAGCACATTTATTACAACGAGGATCTTCCGTGCAGCCCATGGATACCTGTCCGAAGCGCAGGCAGTTGTAACACTGTAGTGGCTTCTTGTTCCCTCGAAAGGCCTCTACTGAAACTGCCAGCGGCCCAATACGTGTTATGTTTTTCAATGATTGGTTGTGTTCGGTGTTCGGGAGTAGAACCAAAACCATTGGCATATCAATGGATCCTTTGGCTTTCCTCAATCGAATAACTTTTTCCGGGAAGTAGTTGGTCCTTTTTAGGTCTTCTAGGAAGTCATCGAGGTCATACGTAACATCCACATTACGAATTACGTATTTCAAGATCTTCTCCGACTTCAGTTGATGATGCTGAATTTTTAAAATATTATCAGATTTAATGCCAGAGACTAACCTGTTGTGTGTTTCTTCATCTTCACATTTAACCTTGATGGTTTCAGTTCTGCCCGTATGAACGGCGATCTTTTCGACTGGAACATGCTTCTCGAGCTCAGTTAAAATCGTCTTAAACGGGACGCCATGAGTCCGCACGATAATTGGCGGTACATACCTCTTCGTGATCCTATGGTCTTTATTTGCCGAGCGACCTTGTACATTCTTCGGATTCCTCATTCTAGTCGCGCTGACGACTTCTTCGTTTACTCTGGAGACGGTCTTTAGGTTATCGATCCTCGTGCCTTTTCTGAATTTTTTGTTAGTAACACCAATCCAGGGACTGTCGTCCACTTCTTCATCAGTTCCGTCAGAGTGACTTCTCTTACAGCCACCGTTTGTCGAACAGTCACTATTTTCTATTATATCCATAGACTCTATACTATTAGAAGAGGAAATAGTTTTTAAGACATTACTTACCTTGCTGCTATCAACTGGATTATCTTCCGTGGAGTTACTTGCCTTCGGAGTCCCGGAGCATTTCCCAAAGGCTTCCTTAAGTTCGCTTATCTTGTCGATAACATCTCTACGAGAGTCCTTAATTTCCTTATTGATACCTTCGAACTTCTCCTCAAAACTTTTGTGTAGGGATTCGACTTTTTCCTCCAGTGCACTATACTTAGCGTTTATTTCATCCCGGAGGGCTTCTAACATTTCGTTGAACACTAGGTCAAAAGCAGCAAACCTAGCATCCAAGCAGGCATCCCGGTAGGCGTTTTCGCAGGACACAGTTTTACCATCCGCCACTAGCAAATGCTCTTTAGCCGACTTCAGCTTGGTTAATTTAGACGAAGCCATCATGTATAAATGTATAGAACTAGGGGGGGGAGAAGTAACCTCGTAGCTAGGTGTGTGCTAAAGAAGCCGTCCTAAGAAGGACGCACCTAGCTCTAAGAAAAAAGAACAAGTCAGGTTTGCGAGAAAATTAATTCTACGCCAGGGACCCGCTCGTGAATGATTAGAATAATAATAGCTGATATGAGAAAATGTCCTTAGTTAGGTTTGCGAGGAAATTAATCCCAACGCCAGGGACCCAGAAGGATAATGAGCGTCTTGATGTACTGGTTTACGGGAATATTAATTCCAACGCCAGGGACCAGCACATAAGACGTAACAGAAGGTGAATATCGCCCTGAAAAGGGCGCACCGTGAAATGAAAATAATGAAATGATACCTGAAAAGAGAGTAGAGTGATACCTTGAAGAGCTAGTCCGTTTTGATCGTCCTGATCGTCTTCCAAGTCATGCCCATGATCCTGAGGTTAGATCCTGAACTGGATAATAGTGGGGCAGCACGATGAATGTTACAGTGTGCCTTAGGGCTATTTATATATAATAGGGACCAATCAGGTTCCTTTACAAGTGGATAAACATTTTCGCAAAGCCAATCAGGTAAATTACAGCCAAGAATACAGAATAAATTTGAAACAAAAAATTTGAAACAAAAAATAAGCCAATCAATTGCGAGCAGGACACAAGTACACCAAAGAATAGATAAAAATAAAAAGAGGGTGAAGTAGCCAATAAACGAGCGCGGGAGGGGGGGTTCAAAGATTATCACTATTATAAGTCAGAGAGAAGGACCAATCCGGTAAATGCAAGAAAGAAGGTCGAAACAAAGAGCCTCAAGCCCAGGTCCACTCAGAGAACCCAAAAGCATCAGTGCACGTACCTAAGCAGATTATCCCAGCCGTTAAGGTCCATAGGGCCCTTGTCACCATTAAGGAGTTTGCTTCCCTGCTCTTGGTAAATCTCTAAAGTTTCAAGGAAATTGAGCTTCCTCCAGTCGCAGGTACGGTGGAGAACTTTGAAGTTGTCAGGTTTAGCGTCATGTCCAGTCTGTATAATATGCTGTGCGAAGGCAGAAGCTTCCGGATTGTAGCGGATGTACCTGAAATGATCCTTGATCCTGGTAGTAACCATCCTCCGTGTCTGCCCGATGTAAAAGGAGTCACACGTCCCGCAATTTAATTTGTACACGCCAGAACTTTGGTCAGGTTGTATCTTATCCTTGGCCGACCCCAGGAGTCTCCTGAGCGTGTGCGAGCTTCTATAGGAGATCCTGTGTCCAAATCTTCTGGCGATTTTGTCAAGTCCTTTGCTGAATATTCTGTTATAAGGAATCGCCAAATACTTTGGTTTATCACTCACTGGTTCAAGGGTGGTTGCTTGAAGTATTGCCTTTTTCATTGTATGTTTTCGGATGAGGTTTTCAATCATGTCTTCGCTGTATCCATTACTGGCAGCATAACTTCTAATCTTTGATAACTCCTCATCTCTCTGTTGTGGGGCGAGGGGGAGGTAAAAAGCCTTGATGATCATCTGTTGAAAGGCTGTTATCTTGTGGGCGAAGCAGTGGTTTGAGTGTCTATTGATATATGCTGGTACGAAGGTACGTTTCCTATAGACCCCAAATGTTAATTTGCCATCGCCAGTGTATCTGCCAATCAAGATGTCAAGGAAGGGTAATTTACCTTCTTTCTCTATTTCTTTAGAGTTAAGTTCAGTCATAAATTGTTCCAGATTATATTTTGAAACAAAAATTTCAAAGACAGCGAAAACATCGTCCACATACCTGCACCAAATATCAGGGAAATATGGAAAAGTTTCGCGGGCCTGATTCTCAAAATACCTGAGGAATAAGTTGGCAAGGAAAGGAATGATGCAGCATCCCATGGGGGTACCATCTGTCATTTTATAAAATTTTTCATTAAACTGTAGAAGGTTATTCTCGCAACCTAGTGGCGAGCATAATATCCCTGGACTCACCAAGTGAAAAATAGTTGTCATCGAGTACCGATTGGAGCACTTCTATGGTCTCTTTAATGGGAACACTAGGGAACAGAGCGCATATGTCAAAGGAAACCAGAATGCATCCTTCTTTAAGAACTACATTGGCAAGTTTCTCGACAAGCTCAGTGCTATTTTTAACTGAAAAATCAGTACCTGGAAGCTTAAGGCTGCGAAATTTCGTCATAAGAAATTGAGCAATCAAACTGGTAGGTGCGTTAGTGTTGTCCATAATAGGTCTGTATTGATTATAGGTTTGTGGGTTTTAGGTAAGCAATACAGCCTTGGGATCACAGGGTTGCTGGGAATTAGCCTGCAAGTCTTAAGTCCCTTGAAATTGTATCTGTAATCTTTTAAGAATTCTTTCGCTTGGTCAACAAGACGCTTCAAAGGGTTCTTATCAAGTAATTCATAAGGACCCTCATCTAACAAAGCATCCACTCCCTCAATATAACGAACTTTATCAACTATAACCACATGGTTGCTTTTGTCCGCCTTAAGGTAAAACAGTCCTTTTTCTTTAGCGATTTTATAGTCTTCAAGAAATCAAAATCCTTAAGGTTGCATGTCCTATCCCAAGTCACAATATTAGTAATAATTTGATTCCTGCAAAGAGTAGTAAATTCTTTGTACTGCCCGGCATTAAGACCGGGAGTACCAAAAATTGTGCGACATACTAAATCCCTCAAGTCCTCCAATGGATTTGATACAGCGAATTTTAAGCCTTTTGAAAGAACACTTAATTGCTTGTCAGAGAATTCACAAGATGATCTGTTAATGACCACAGCATTGTCGTGATTATTAAACCTATTGTTATTATGGCTACTTCACCCTCTTTTTATTTTTATCTATTCTCTGTTGTACTTGTGTCCTGCTCGCAATTGATTGGCTTATTTTTTGTTTCAAATTTTTTGTTTCAAATTTATTCTGTATTCCTGGCTGTAATTTACCTGATTGGCTTTGCGAAAATGTTTTTCCACTTGTAAAGGAACCTGATTAGTCCCTATTATATATAAATAGCCCTAAGGCACACTGTAACATTTACTGTCACGGGCGGCCAAGATAAAGCTCAACTGATCGCCGAATCCCTGATTAAACAATTTACCACTCCTGGTGAGAACAACCCGGATAATTTCCCAAATATTCGTCTTGTAAACGATGGATGTATCGCATACGAGCTCACTCATCGTATTTCTACCTGTGAGGACACTATTGGTGTTCAGGAAATCTCCGATGTCATCAAGCATCTTAAAAGCAGGAAAGCAGCAGGTATCGATTCCATCACTAATAGCACTCTCAAGAACTTACCTCCTAATGTTGTTGCGACTATTACCAGGGCCATGAATGACTGCTGGAGACATGGTTACTTTCCTGTCAAGTGGAAAGAGTCTGTAATCGTTACCATACCGAAGCCTGGTCTAAACCCTGCTCTTCCTGTCAGCTATAGGCCTATAAGCTTGTTACCTATGCTATCAAAAGTGTTTGAACGCATCATTCTTAAGAGATTTAACGACTTCTGTGTGGCTAACAATCTTGTTCGTGAAGAGCAATTCGGCTTTCGACCAGGTCACTCCTGCCAACTCCAGATCTGGAGGCTTGTTGCAGATTTAAACACTCCTCTTAACTGCGCTAAATATGGTGGTCTTGTGTTTTTGGATGTCCGAAAAGCTTTTGATCAGGTTTGGCACGAAGGCCTAATACACAAAATGATTACTTGTGGATTTCCGGACGATCTTATTGCCTTGATTAGATCCTTTCTGTCGAACAGGATATTTCGAGTAAAGGTTGGCTGCTCCTTGTCAAACCCGTGTGACGTCAAAGCTGGAGTTCCCCAGGGTTCTGTTCTTGGCCCTGCACTCTTCAACTTTTTCATCCATGACTTCCCAACATTTACAAAATGCAAGCTGTATCTGTTCGCTGACGACGCGTCCATCATGACCACTGCTCGCGTTCCCGCTCATGTCATATCTCGATTGCAGAATGCCTTACATAAGTGCGAGGAATGGTTTGCTAAGTGGAGACTCAAACTAAACGTCGACAAGTGCAAAGCTATGTTTATTACCAAGAAACTTCGGAAACCCCCGAAGCCTCTCCTTCTTTCGGGTAGAGAGCTCGAATGGGTGAAGAATTACAAATACCTCGGAGTGGTGATAGATGCTAAGCTAAATTGGGGTGACCACGTCTCCTATGCTATCAATAAGGCTAAGAAGGCAAAGTTCAGCCTGGTCGCCCTCCTGGGGCGAAACAGCGCTCTTGGAATAGATAGCAAACTTTTGCTATATAAAATGGTAATCCGGACCATTCTGTTATATGGTATGCCTGCCTGGGCCACAATATGTAAGTCCAGATGGAAGGACCTCCAAACTTTCCAAAACGTTACCTTGAGGACCATTGCTCAACTCGACAGGAGAGTTGCAACAAATACTTCTATTGCCGACGATTTTGAGATACCTCCCATTGGAAATCACGTCCAGGAATTGATGAAAAAGCTGCTTCCGAAGATGAAGGACCATCCCAATCCTCTGGTTGCAGGTATTCTTGAGCACCCGCTTACCTTCAGAAGCCATCTTAGACATCGCAGGCCACGTCACCTCCTGGACATCAATTTCGACGACATCCAAAAGGTGATATTTCCCGAATATTGGATCTCCTAGCTCCTCGTGTCCCTTGTCCCTCGTCAATCAACAATCAACACTATCGTCCTGATAGGAAAGGACTCCATCTTATCCTCTGGACGACTTAACTAGGTTTCATCTGGCTTCTTGCCTAGTTCAGTGTACTTCCCGTGGTTACTTTCTGGACGAGTATGGCAGTGAAAGCGTTGCTTTCGGACCACTCGTTTCGTTTTACCTGCACTGTTCGATTGTCAATTGTCTGTAACATTTAGTCTTGTTGAAAAATGGACGCGTAGCGTCCGAAATACGTATCCAGGCATAATAAATATTTTGTTGTGGAAAAGCGGTTTTGGCTCTTTGTGTAACCATTGTGTTACCATTTCTGCTATCTTATCCTTTTGAGTTTCTGCCATCTGGGACACCTGCAGGAGCAGAAAGTAAAAAGGCAGAAAAAAATACGCCCTGGTTTCTGCTCTCTTGTTTTCTGTCAGTGGGAACCATGCTTTACGTGAGCACTGTTACGATTTTGAATGCGTAACTTGGAAACTACTTGTTGGAATACACATAAACACATTTCATATGCGTTATCAATGTGAAATAACATAATAAAGTATGCTTCATACGACGGAATTCTTTTTCAGCTGCAACGGCGTTTTGCTGGTTCTGGCAGAACAAATTTTACCAGTAGCGGTTTTTCAGGCAACGTAGGCATGATGTGCAGAGCAGTAACTAATGCTCGTGCAGAATCCGCTGTCTTTTTATCAGAAGAATAATGCTAATATGCATGCGCTGTAACGCACATGTTTCACATTTTTCATGTATGCAAAAAAAAAATTACCATTTGTGTTAGAGCGCCATCTATTGGTGAATATGCATACTAAAATGTTTTATTTAATAAATGTCAAGCGCATCATTTGAGTTATCTGTAGCTCAAATTTTATCTCATTTAGACTAATAGAACGCATTCTACAGCCCTCTGAAGTGGGAAACTTATTTCTTGATAACCATGTATACGAGGTCTGTTCAAAAAATACGTAGACTGACGTCATAAAACAAA
>JAHWFO010089153.1:0-36197 GCA_023313115.1 Rhysida immarginata
TCCCTTATTGTGCTGCTGTGCACTCTATCTAGTAGGGTAATACCTGCCACACCTCTCAGAAATCTCATTTCGGCCGCTTGTACCCGCGATCGCACTCTTTCGGTCATTACCCAAGCCTCATGACCATGGGGACAAAGCTAGATTTGAAGACTGAGAGCTTGGCTTTG
Organism: Rhysida immarginata; assembly: GCA_023313115.1. Classification (NCBI taxonomy): domain Eukaryota; kingdom Metazoa; phylum Arthropoda; class Chilopoda; order Scolopendromorpha; family Scolopendridae; genus Rhysida; species Rhysida immarginata. Next base: position 168 of record JAHWFO010089153.1, read on the forward strand.
TTACCCAGCTCACATTTCGTTACCACGGATCGCCACAGTTCACGTCTGACACAGCTTGCTGCACCGATTCGAGCATCCAATTCTTTCTCCTGCCGTCCATCACTCATGAATGCAATCCCGAGTTACTTGAATTTCTCCACCTGTCTCAATGAGGCTCCCCTAACATGGAGAGCGCACTGAGCAGGCTTCTTGAAAGGACCAGAACCTCGGTTTTAGCCACACTGATATTCATCCCAGCTTCTTCACATTTGGCTGCAAACCGGTCTAGTGCATGCTGAAGGTTCGTGCGAGAAGACCCAAGGAGAACAAGGTCGTCAACAAAGAGCAACCTCTCCACCAGGCAGTCTCCCACACAAACAGGCTCATCGCCTCGGCTGCCCCTGTCTATCCAGTCCATAAAGATAATGAACAAGAGGGGCGACAGTACGCACCCTTGGCGGAGTCCAACACCCACGGTGAACAGTCTTGACTTAATGCCATTTATCCGGACACACATCTCAGAGCTTTCGTACAGAGACATCATAGCAACCAGTAATTGCCCATCCACTCCATACTCTTGCAACACTTGCCAGAGCTTCTCCTGAGGAACTCTGTTATATGCTTTTTCGAGGTCCACAAAGCAAGCGTAGACCTCTTTTGCATACTCCCAGGATTTCTCAAAGATTTGCCTTAGAGCAAAGATGTGATCCGTGATCCGTCGTGCTTCGGCCAGGTCGGAAACCACACTGCTCCCCCGACAGTTTGGAGTCGACTATTTCCCGACTTCTCTTCTCCAGACACTTAAGGTAAACTTTCCCAGGAATGCTGAGCAAAGAGATGCCTCGATAGTTGTTGCAATCTCTCTGATCTCCCTTTTTGAAGATAGGGATCACAATTCCTGTCTGCCTTTGCTTAGAGGCCTGTCCAGATATCCAAGCAACCTGACACACTCGAGTCAGCCACAGGATACCATTCTCATTTAAGGCCTTTAACATCTCGGACCGGATTTCATCATCATCTGCAGCTTTGCCAGTCTTCAGGAACTTAATTGTCCATCTGACTTCTCTTTCAGTGATACTACCGTGACTATTCTCCGCTCCAAGGTGCACCTCATGTGCCTCAGTTGTTGCTGTCACCGGATTAAGAAAAGATGCAAAGTATTCCTTCCACCTATGCAATACGTTCTCCTCCGTTTTCAGAATCCTCCCATCTGAACTCTTAATAGTTTGTGATGAAAGAGACTTCTTTCCACGGAGGCGGCGAACGGTCTGCCAGAACACCTTGTTTGCCGAACCATAGTCTGCCTCTAATTTCTCCCCGAACTTCTCCCAGGCCTTGGCTTTAGCTGTTGATACTGTCTTTGCTGATGCTTATCGCGCCTCAGTGTACCGCACTCGACTCGAAGTTGACTTTTTGCAAGCCATAGGCTTCCTTCTTTGCCTTGACAGCTTCTTGGACTTCACCGTTCCACCATGCAGTCCTTTTCTCACAGCCCTGCGCCACACTCAGCCGCTTACGACCACAGCACAATGCAGCCGAATTAATCACAGCAGTTTTAAACAACTGCCACTCCTCTTGAACAGTACCACGATCACTGGGTAGTTCTTTGAAACTTGAAGATATGGTATCTGCAAAGGTCTTCCTCACTGTTCTATCCTCCAATGCTTCCCATTTGATGCGCCAAGTTTGTCTGAACCTAGTATTTCGCTTGGTTGGCATGGATTCAGAGAACCGTAAAGTGCAGACAACAAGGTGTGATCAGTTGATAGTTCTGCCCCTCTTCTCACACGAGTATCCAACACTGATCGGAATAAGTCAGCTGAAACGATTACAAAATCAATCAGTTACTTCTAGTCCATTGCATCCCTGTACCAGGTATAGTTATGGACATCCATGTGCTGGAAGAAGGTGTTTGTGATGGAAAGTCCATTTTTGCAACAGAGATCCAACAAGTACCTCCCATTCGCATTTAAATTTGGGTTGCCATTCCTCCCAATCACGCCGTTCCACGTTTGATCATCAGCCCCTACGTGTGCATTGAAGTCGCCCACCAGGATGACAGAATCTGCACTCCGTCTCCTGCTAAGAGCAGCATCAACTTCATCTAGAAAAAGTGGTACTCTGTGACTGCATTCGGAGCATATGCAACGAATAGAGAGAGAGAGAGAGAGAGAGACCGTTTCCCTATCTGAAGCCTCAGGAGACATTCTTCCACCTAAGGGGGTCCAATCTGCAACATATTTTGCCAGCCGGGGACTTGTGAGTATCCCCACTCCCGCCTGGGCAGTCATGTTAGGGTCGACACCAGAGTAGAAAAGCTTCCACCCTCTTTCTAAGTCCGCAGTTCCAGAACCCGGACGTTTCGTAGAGGTAAAACTTATGATATCCAGTCGATACCGTTTGGCTTCTTCCACTAATTCTGATTCCTTTCCTGTCATGGAGAATACGTTCCAAGTGCCAATTCACAGCACCCAATCCCGTTGTCGCTTTACCCGTTTCTCCTCCTGGGTAAAGGCATGCGCTGCCCCCGACCGTTTCCCCAAGCGCATAGCGAGTGCACTGGTGGGGCTTCTCGGAGGCATTGCTCCGAGATAACAGCCGGGAGACTGTCGACTATTTTTCGAACGAGAGCCTCTGCCTAACTCCCGAACGCGGGTGACTTTAACCTGCGCCACACCCGGTGCAGTATGAATTCTCTCATTCGTCGACATAATGAGATATATGTTTGTTTGGATACTCTTCGTCTCACTTCTCAACCATGACCTTTCTGGTAAGGGTGACCCTAAAGTAGCAGTGCTACAACCAGCATAGCTCACAGAATCCCTGAAGCAACCAAACCCCTGACCGTCCTTCTGTCCAGCTGAGCAGTGGTCCTCAGGGTAACATTCTGGAATGACTGTAGTTCACTCCATCTGGTTTTACAGATAGTCGCCCACGCAGGCATGCCATAGAGGAGTATGGCCCGGATAATCGATTTGTACAGAAGTAGCTTGTTCTCAATGCTGAGGGCCCCTGACATTCTTCTAAAAATGTCATATGTTTTTTGTCTTGCACTTGCAGCAGCATTCAATAATTTGTCTATTTTAATGTTGGCAAGTCCTCCAACGGAATCAATATGACCTAGTAATCACTCTTTGTGCGACTAAAGTGTTTTTCTGTCATATTCTCCACTTCAGTGTTCTTATTACTTGAAAACTCCCTTTCCACTGTTTAATTAGAGACCATCGAGCTATTCCCATTGGAATTCCCCCACAAGTTTACAGCATAATGAGACACGGTAACTAATTCAACAAAAGCGTCTGAACGAACGACACCTTGACCATTAAAGTCCGTCAAGTCTATCAGAAATTTGGTCAAGTTGAAGTTAACATTATTGTCTATGGCAGGAAGTGCTTTTTTGCGATTAGCCATAATTTGCCGTAAGTCGGACGCTCAACGCTTGATTCTTATTATAGAACATTTGAGTGAGCATCTAATGGCACTATGGCGGTGTGACGGAACGTTGTTCTGACGCGTCCCAGTGTTGTTTTGTGACGCAACAGCACCTCGCTTCGCACTTTTCTTGTAACAATAGCCTACTTTACTCACTTAACTAAACATTCTTATTTCTAATTGTCTAAGGTTCTTATTCTTATCAGGTCGGATCGTATAGTGGTATTTCTGATTTTTCTTAGTCTCTTCCCCTATCTCACAATCAGTCCCAAAAAACTTATATCCCACCAGGCAGAATTTATAAACATAAAACACAAAAAAAACTAAGAAAAGAATAACGTACTTTCTAGGGCCCCTCTTGTCCCGCTCCCCTTTAATCAATAATCTGCTTCTGGTTGCAAGTTGGGCTTATTCTAGTAATAAATATTTAACGAAACATATTACCCCCTTCCTTACCTCTCATTCTTCCTTAATTTCTAGCCCAAGGGAAATTGCTCAATCCTAACCCAATTGTGATGCTTATCCACCCCCCCCAAAGTAAACAGGAATCTTGATAATTTTTTAAATAAGGCAATTATAACCAATAACTAAATATATAACACATTTATTCAAATACCTCATCAAGTAAAATACATAAAACAATAACATACAGGTATAACACTAATAATTACCTTTCATCACTAAAATTATATAATCCTCTATACATAACCAACAGGGTACAATATACCCAAAATTGCTCTCCCTCTTTCTCTTTCTTCTTTTATTTCCTAATTCGACTTTATCTCTCTCTCGACTATCTTAACACTAGAATCTATTTTTACTATCAATTAATTTCCATGAGCCATATCGATTTCTTTAATTGCTTAAGACTATCCCCATTCCTACTTTCTGAATCACATTAACACAAAAAATTGCTGTCCAAAATATTGCGCGCAGGCCTGTAATTATAGTTCGTGCACTTATCTGAATGTACAGTCGGTACCATGACTCCTGCTGGTCTCATGCCGGTTCTCATTCCGTCTTCCTAGGGTTCCGCATGTACTGTCCATTCTATCAGCTGCGTTGACTTGGGCGTTCTCGCTCCCTTCTCGGTGTGGAAACTGCCGTGGTTGCGCTACGTGGTCAGGCCGGCTCAGATCTGCTGTCTCTTTTGTGCTCGCTCTCATGGCCAGTTGCAGAGTGATTCGCAGCAAGAGAAATAACGTAGGCCGAACGCACCCGGGTACCCCGGTGTACAAGACATAGGCACTATTTCACCGTGCACCCCTGCGTTCTGGTCACCTGTTACAAAAGCCGCTGGCCACATCCGCTTACCGCACTCCTGCTCACTCCTCATCATGCGTGGGCCTGCTAGGCCTACGCTACTGCCTAGGTCCCCGGCGTCGCCCGCCTATTTCGGAATGTTGCTCGCTGAAAACTTTCTGCCACTCGCTGTCGACTCTACACTTTGAGATCGTTTTCACAACTGTCTCTTTTTTTTACTTTTATTCCAGTCATTTCCTCTCCTTCTTGACCTTGATTTCTTTTTGTTCACAGTTCACTTCTAGGACTTTCCTCCTCCTTCTCCCGTTGTCTGGGTATCACCCCACCTCCCCCTTTTCGCTCATTGTTCACCTTTTTCATTCCTTAATCTTTACACGAAAGCAGGCTCTAGGCCTACTTTTTCTAACTTGGCTCGATCTACACAACATTTATGAATAAATAGACAAAATTTCTTTTTGAGTCGATAGAGATCAGTCACTCACCCTTGGGTTTGATTGAGCTTATTCTCCTGTATGTCTTCCTGCCTCCTAAGATTAATTAATTTATCTTAGTCAACCAAACTTCCAAATTCCTCTTATATTCTCTGATATATCTTAGCGCTACCCCTATACGATCTACACTTGTTCGTTTTAATTTTCAAAGCCCATACCTTCATAGCTAGCTAACACAGATATGCCTATTCAGCATATCTGTAGTGTCGGGCCGTGTACGATAAATTAATATCGTGCACGTCCCGTCACAGCGGTTTTGCGGAACACCTCCGAAACAGGGACCGAAAAAACTTCAACATTGCTCTAGCTTAAGGCGATTTGATCGATTTTCGAAAAAAAAAAAGAATCAATTTCGATTCACAACAATGTTAACTTCATCTCGACCAAACTTTTGATAAGAGTTGATGGACTTTAATGGTCAAGGTGTCGTTCCGTTTAGAAGCTTTTCTTACAGTGTCTCATTTTGCTGTAAACTTGTGGGCGAATTCCAATGGCAAATGGGAATGGGTCTGTACAAAAAGCGGTGCACCGCTACACCACTGGTGCACCGGTCCATAGAAAACGAGGACGTGAGTTTTAGTTTTCACTACCATACCACTCAAGGCGGTAAGATATTTTCCGCTTTCAAGCGAACCAACTTTTATCAACACCAACTTCCTGTCTAATGCAGTTGGTCCAGGCTGAGGTAGTTGATTATCTAATCATCACACCATCTGCATCATCATAGGGACAGGGCTAATTGAACAAAATAAATTTTACATTTATTTACATTTTGATAGCACAGTAAATCATATTCTAAAAAGAACATTTGTTATGAATATCAAGGTGCCCAAAAGATCTGGAGGCCTGTCTAGGGGCATCTTTCATTCTTTGAAATTAATATATATAAACTGTATAAACTAATGAATATTAAATTAAACATATGAAGAGCAACTAATAATAATTATAGTTAATATAGGGGAATTTCTAAGACAATATATATTATGTGTAATCTTAAATAGGAATAGGGCTAATTGAACAAAATAAAGTTCATCAAATTTTCAAATGTTAAAATTTTTTAAATTCTGAACTGACAGAAGAGAGAGAGCTGGCTTATTTAACAAAATGCGTAAAAAACATTTTTGGATTTTAATTAAAAGATTAATATTTTTTAGCGTAGTCGACCCCCATAAACATAACCCAAAACATAAATTTGTGTGAATGAAGGTGAAATATAAATTTAGTAAAATATTATAATTAATGCCTAAATATGGGACAATTTTATAGCTAAATTCTTTATATGAAGGCTCCACGATAAATCAAGGGTAAAATAAATTCCTAAATATTTATAAGAGACTCTAGATAGAATACTATTATTGACACAGCTTAATTTTATTGAAATCAATTTGTTTATTACGTTGATGAAATATCATATAATATGATTTATTTAGGTTTAGTGGAAGCTTTTTAATAAAGAGTTTGCTATGTTTTTAAGTTGTTCCTCTGAATAAGCTGAGGCTAAGAATGTGCATTTCGCTAATTTTTAAAATATTTATTAAACAATTTTACAAAAAAAGGAAGGAAAAAATTGTTCTTATGAAATGTTGCATTTTTTACTAAAAAAAATTCTAATAAAAATTAAAAATTTTTGAAATTAAAAAATAAATTAATTCAATTGTTATAAAAGTAATAAAAAATAAATATTTTTCTCAATTTATAATATATTTTTAAAATATTTAATAAAAATTTTTACAAAAAAGGAAGGGAAATATCTATTGCCTCAGCCTGGTGCAGCGGTGGTGCACCAGTGGGGTAGCGGTGCACCGCTTTTTGTACAGACCCAATGGGAATAGCTCTTTAACATATATTTTATTCTTTTTCATATTAGCAAAAAAGAAAGTATTTAAATAGGTCAAGGAACTTTCTTTAAAATTATCACAGAAGTTAAAAAAAAAAGATTCTGGATCTTGTAAATAATGTTCAAACTGTTTTTAGATTTCATCTGCCTCACCCTCCTCAGTTTTATTAGCATCGAACACAATTTGTAAATTTATTTTATACTATTTATTTTATTTTTATTTTAAATTTGAATACGAGTAAAAAGCAAAGATACCCGTCGGGCCAATATGGTTAAAGATAACTGACGAGTTAGGCCCTAAGGGCATCAGAGTGTATCTTAATAATATAACAAAAGGTTAGTAAAAACGAATATAACAGGCTATATAAAATACAATTATATGAAATCAAAAAATTACATTAAAATTAAGAGATAATAAAAAAAAAACCTACAAAACAAATAAATATGTACCACCGGTACTAGTAACGAACAAAAAAAAATATTCTTCATGTTAGCAACACAAAATTTTTTATTTCTTTTCATTTCCAGTGGATTTAGGCAAATCAAATAGCATGCAAGTTGATACGTTATAGAAGTTTTATCTAGTAGTTTAATAACTAGAATAATTCTGTATAGTTGAAGATGTAGATGATAAATTAGTTAGTTAGTTCGGGTGCAAAGACCGTTTAGGTCATCATCATGCACCTCAAAAGTAAATACAAATAGTTAAGTAGGTAACCAATCAGACAATTCAATATCAATAAATAAATCAATATATAATATATAAAATATAAATGTATGAGTAGAATTTTAGGGGAGAATCTTCTATGTGTTGAATTTAAACTGTCGATCTCTTGGGGCCAGGGGTTGACATAACCGCCAACACCTGACTCCAAAGCTAAGTCACCAACAGATACCTTCAATCTACCCCAAACCTTAGCCACTAGCTGAATCGAAATTGAAGTGTGTGTGTTTTCATCTTACTTAATATACTTATCCTTACATAAAATTAATGATCTATGAGACAAAACTCTGACAAAATTCTGGGGCTTTATTCTCAAGAATAATATCACCCATAAATATCACAGGTAAATCACTTTTATATTTTGAAGCAAGAGTTTCTGTCTTTAAAACGGGTGATTCCATAAATCCATAGTCATTCAGTCTCTTTCTCCTATGAATTAAATTGCTTCAAAAAGAAAAGTACAGCCCACAGCAGTCAGAACCAAAAATAAAAAATATTCAGTAAAAATTAGAACTCCCTGAAAACAATTCCCAACTTTTCTTTTAAAATTAAATTCCTAACGGGCTTATTCAAGAACTTAACTTTTCCCCGAGACATAAAGGTATTCTTCTTAAGAAGCTTAAAAAAAGGAGTCTGAACGACGATCCCTCACCCTGGAGGATAATTTTCTCTGAGTCACGTATGCATGCTTTTCTTTCAAAAAGGTAAGTATACAAGAATTAGTTTAATCTTTCCCTTTTCTCTTATATCTTTAGGATTGTTAAATCTCTACTGGATAGAACTTCTTATTATGTTTATGAAGGTTTCCAGGGGTTAATTCTATCTTTCCTTTTCTTTATTTTTCCTTAGATTGTCTTTTTGTCAATGGACCGACAGGTAACACAGCCTGACCGACGGGGAAGGTAAGTGGGGGGGGGGGTTGGTTAGTACGGGACGCCGATCTTAATCTACATGATACCTCACAGTCTTTTCACCAAATTCGTTGAAAAACAAACGGAGATAGTCGGACTCGGTCTTGCATCTTTTCTGCTGACAGAAAGAAAACTCCGGCACTCTTCCAATTAACATCTCCTCCATGCGAAGTCTTTACGTAGTGGGTCGGTCAATCGTTCCTTTTCTCCTTTCGCAGCTCTCTGTAAATACAAAATCCAAAAACAAAACGACAGTTTCTGGTAAAACTTAATAATCATAGCCATAAATTGAACGCTTTTACCAGAAGCATGAGTGGAACTTTGCCGTGAACATTCGAAGCAGAATCCTAGCCTAGAACGACCATCTCCAGGCTATTGAGACGTCTTTGAGCGGACTACTTTTCAGTTTTCTGCGTGATCTCAATCGAACATCTCATCGTGGGGCGAATATTCTCATTGGAGTTCCATGACGGGATCCTAAAAGCCTCTCGTCCCAAAAGTCTCTTCTTGCTCTCCCTCTTCCCAATCCAAAAACTCAAGTTCACATTGTTATTGTCCGCACGCGCGCAACAATCTGTTTCCAGTGTAAATAAAATTCTTATTTCCAACAGTGTCCATGTTAAAAATACATTAAAATTATCCACATTCATTTCAGTTATCACAATTCCGTTTCAATATACAAAATTCAATTTCTTTTTCATAGTTCGCTTTCAGTCATTTCCATTTATTCTATGTCTTTTCAAGTCCCATTAAAAAATATTTCGCAACAGCAAAAATTGGATAAATTTCGTAGCAGATGGGGTGACTCATAAAACCAAAAAAGTCTTTATTTTATTTCGAGACAGTTATGAAACGTCAAAATTTTTTTTTTTTTTGGCGTTACATATGTACAATGTGGTATTCTTTTTACATTATTCACAAAGTGGAATTTATTTCAAATTATTTACAAATATAAGCTCTATATAAAGATGAAGTTCATCTCAAAAACAGACTTTTCAAAGCCTGGGAATCAATGGCGAAGCAATATTCAAATTGAAGAGAATAAGTTAGTAGTACGCAGAGAGCTGAAGACAGCTTTGATACTGCATTGGTTTGGTTTGTTTGTTTTGTTTGGTATTAACGTCCTTTTCAACTGCCATGGTCATTTCAGGACGGCGTTATAGGGGCCGCAAATTTTGCCTCGCAAGGGTTCTTTAACGTGCAGCCGGCAAACGACTACACGGGACCAACGGCTTTACTTCCCTTCCGAAGGAAGTGCGTGATCTCAGGATTTCCCCCTGAAAAATCCTCGTCGTCCTCGGCCGGGATCGAACCCGCGTACTCGGGCATCAGAGGCGATCACGCAACCGCTGAGCCACCGAGGCCGATGATACTGCATTCACAATTCCCCAGCATATGCTGGAGATCACCGGTAAGTTTGTGGATAGCGCCCTTGCAACTGAAATGATAGCTATGGCAAAAAAGTGTGACACTGAGAACAATTCCCTGAGGGACAACAGTCTCTTGGACAAAGACATCTGATAGGCTAGCACCTATCTGTACTCGAAGAGTTCTCTCACTTAGGAAGGATTGTATAAGTTTAGGTAGGTACCCACGTAGCCCCCAGTCATGGAGACTACGCAGAATGCCATACAGATAGTATGTTGCCGGTATATGAATGCATTTTGAATGGCCGATTCTAGACAGACAAGTTGGTCCACAGTGGAACGGCTCTTTCTGAAGCCACATTGTATATTATTGAAGAATCCAGTGCTCTCAAGCCACCAAACAAGACGTCGGTTGATGATTCGCTCACATATCTTGGAGAGAACACTGGTCCAAAGAACGTCTAAGGATAAGAAGGAAAGGTTCGCGTACACGTAAGTGGCGCCGCCCAAGTCTGACAGATGTGTGCTGCAGAGAAGCCCCTGTATGATGATCGGGCAGCTTTTATCACGTGATATAAACACAGCTGTTTATCGTATTCTTTGATTCTTTTTGCTGTTTTAACAATGCATTTCAGCGGCGTCAGATTATCACGTATCCTTATATTATTTTACTTGCGCGTGCGTTCTAAGGGTAAAACAATTGCCAAGCAATAAAACAACTATGCTACGGTAAAAAAATATCAGCCGGTCAACACCATATCAAATAAAGTAAAATGATACATCAATGGAAATCCCCCCCAAAAAATATAATATAAACGTACAATATTTCAAATACCTTCTTCCGTCTTTGGGAAATCGAAAGAAAAAGAGTTATTTCCTTTCTTGGTAATTTTTCACCAGTTCTGCCATGAATAAAAACGATGAATATCCTTCAGCATCAGAAATGTAAGTATTCTGTTAGCATATAACTATTAAAACATTTGAATCAATATGCAGTTTTTAATCATTAATATTAAAGTATAATCGTGAAAAAAAAATTAGATGAAGCACTAATAGCTTTTCAAAAACAGAAAATAGTTATTCAAAAAATTAAAAATTTTAATTTTTTTATTTTAGATTTATCAAAAAGAATTCCTGTAAGTGCTGCATATGCGCTGCAAACTCAAAAACCCACCCGAAGAAAATAGAAAATTCTTTAGGTTTCCCAAAGAAAATAAAAGGTAATATTTTGTATTCATATATTTCGAAGCCAAATTTTCAAAAAACAAGAAACATTTCCAAGCAATTTTAAAATTTTCTAATAAAGGCCTAATGAAGCTTTTGGTAGCTGATCAATTTGCTAGTATTTTTTGGTTTAGTTATATTTTATATGAACACAATTCAATGAAAAACAAACAGGGTGACTAGCGACCGGGAAAAGTCAGGGAATTTTACAAAATCAGCCAAAAAAAATGCGAATGAAATATTGAAAAATGTCAATAATATTCTATCAAGATAGATTTTTTTGCTGCTGGTGGTCAGAGAAAAGTCAGGGAATTTTACGAAATCGTTTCGCTAGACACCCTAAACAAATTAATTAAATGAAAATGATACAATTTTGTGAAAAATGAAGTAAAATAATACAAAAACGTTAATTCAAATAAGCTTGAAATTCGAGTTAATCGAAAAAAGAATTGTTAAAAAAATAATTAAATTCACTATATGAAGGTTACTGCTTGATGCTGTATCATTCCAATTTTAATAAAAGTAAACTTATTTGATTTTATGCCCCAGCAAATCAGAATTGCAGTACAGAAAATGTGATTATATTCCATAGTAGAAAGATTATTTGTAATATTTCACTTCTTCCAAAATAATCACCCATAGAAAATTGTTTAATTTTGGTTTTAATAGACTGTCGTTTATAAGCATTTGTGACGTTTCACGTGTTTAATGAAGGAAATTTGAATATTAAGAGATTCATAGTGATTATAGATTCATTTGTTGTCTTTTGAAGAGGAATTCATTATGACATTTAATATAGTGATGATGTTGTTGTAAGGATTATTGTGAGGGAATAGTTTATTATTGAGTTATTAATTGAATAAAGAATTGAATAAATAATACGTTTACAATGCGTTTTCATCCAGAGGGGATGTCAGTGGAAATAGAATTTCTGATTATTGTGAATTATGGTGATTTAGAATCATATTGGTCTATGACATGAATAGTAATGTGAAGCATTACAATAAATAATGAAAGTTATCTCTCATGTATTCAAGAGGAGATGATGTTTTATTAGGCAAATATGCAATTTTGGGAGTTTTTACTTTCAATTTCTTTTTTTTTTGTGGATGAAAGTGAGGCCGGATGCTGAGAGGTGATAAAAGAGACGACGTCTTGGAGGGGGGGTGTGAGACCAAAATCCCCGAGCTCCCATGTAGACGCATGGCAGAACTCATGCTTTTGTTTGAATTTTGTCTGGGGAGGATAACTTCGAATCTGATTCTTTTGATGATTGTAAACTTCAATTGTAAACTTATAGTTGGAAGTCAGAAACCGTCAAGCGACCCTTCTCCCGACATTTTCAGCAAATCAAGTGGGTATGTCCCACCAAAAATAAATATTGGTTATTGCTGTGTGAACCTTTTATCGGCCCAATCTATTTATGTAAACTGTAAATTCTAAATCCAAATTAAGCAGGCACCTCATGTTAATCTAACTAACCTTTGTTAGATTCGTTATGTTACTTTTCTGGCGTTTTCTTTATTTTTGAAGTATTGGATGAGTGATGAAAAATGAGATGAATCCCAATTGAGAGGTAAAATATGCAAATCCTCCGTTTCTGTGAATAAGATGGCAAATTGATCAAACCATGGAGATAATATGATGTTCTGCGATTTAGAAATTAAAGGCAATGCTCTGTGTGAGACAACAAATTTAACCAGGGAGGAGATTTCTTTAGAGATCCGCATCAGTAGAGAAGGCAACCTATAATCTACAAGCTACGCATAGAAATTCAGAGATTGTGCAGATATCCGTTGAACTTGCTTTGGACACTTTGAGCAATTGATAGACTCACAGAGCAATCGATCCAGATTCCTGTATCAAAACAAAGTGAATAGTTTTCAGGTCGGAATTAAGTGTGCTTCACAAAGAAGTGAAAGATTGGTGTTGCGATCTATATTGTGTTTTCTAGTGTGTGCCCTTGGATATATGGATGTAACAACTTCTGCTTAGTGGACACAAACTGTAAGTGAATATATTTGATAGAACCTGTATTTTTTTTGATAGAGATAAGTGAATATTAATGATAAGATTGGGTGAGATACTTTTAATAGATTGATCATATGAGCACAGGTTGAAATTTTAAATAAGAGAATAGTATTATGTTTGATATAGCCTTAGAGTTTAAGTTTAGTAGTTAAGTTTATTTGCATTTACCCACTCCTTTCATCTGATTTTATTTTCTTGAATAAAGATTATTTTATTTGATTTTAACACTTTGCCTTTTTATTTCAACTGAAGTAATTCACTCTCGAGTTTTCCTTTACAATTTTATTTAATTCAAAGAACCCAACGTTTTGGCAGCTGGTTATGTTGAAGGATTCCTAAATTTTTTTTATACTGAACTGGTCTGTTTTTGTGGAGGGGAGGTCTCTTGCATAATCGATTGGCAGATGTTACACATTTATTGTTAATCCTAATAAAAAGAATAATAACAAAGGAAAACCTCTTGTCCACAAAAAGAATTTTAATTAAGCATATACGTATTTCGAACCCTTTTTTTTCAACTAATAAAAAGAATGATTGATAATTATCTTTTTTTTGTATATAGATGTTTTGCAGTTGACAAAGTATGTGTAGTTAAACGACTTATTAATCATTAATCCTTTTTACATTTTTTGATGTTTTTAAGCTTTTAATTAAAAAAAATCCCAATGTTACTCATAGAAAGTAGGCTTAATGAAGCTTTTATAAAAAAAATTATAGTTGCTAGATCAGTTATCAAAGTATATAGTCCTAAATTAGATTATTTTTAAAAAATAAACATAGAAACGAATGTGAAAAATAAAAAAATTCCACATCTCATAAATAGTCTTGTTTTTAGATTGCAGCAGTGGTTGGATAGTTTGGACGTTGCAGAACTAAAAATGAAGACAAAAACTTCATTATACACTTCCTTGAGAGTATGTTCTGGCCATTTTAAAACATCAGACTTTAAAACAACAAAAATGCATTTTTTAAATGAATCAGCAGTGCCTATGAAATTTACAGGTAAATTAACTGAAAGTTAAGTCAAAATAAATAACTACTGTACATTAAATTTTGGTCCTTAAAAAATATATATTTTCTTTATATAACAGAAATAGCTGATCCGGAAAATCCTTCAATTATAACGCTAAAATCAAAAGTAATGAGGCAGATTTCCATGAATGCAGTTCATGTGGAAGGTCCTTCAACATCATTCCAAGCTTCATCAACTGTACAAGAGTCAACATATAATGATCCATCACAAGATTTGTGGACATCACCACCAGATTCACCCGTACCAGTACAATCATCTTCAATAACTGGTAACTATGGACCAGATCCTGGCTATAGCCAAAATGTTTCAGTAAGCCCAAAACAGCGCATTGCAGTTCGCATAATTTCCCCAAAAACTAAAAAAATTAAGAAATTATTTTCTAAAGTATATTATTTAAAAAACAAAATATTGCAGAACAAAAATTCAGAAAATGTTAAAGCCAGAGTGAACAAAGCCTTAGATGCTATTAAACCTTTACTATATAAGTCTGTGTTTAGTTTTGTTGAGAGCCAGTTACGAGCAAGCACAGTGTCCCATTATGGTCGTAGATGGACTTTGTCTGATAAAAACACATGTTTGCAATTCTATCTTGCTAGTTCAAAAGCATACAATGCGTTGAAAGTTTTTTTACATTTACCATCTAGGCCAACTTTGATTAAAAGTGTTTCTAATATACAGATGTGTGGAGGTTTTTCAGATGTAATACTTAGTGCAATGAAATTCATGACTAAAAAATTCCGTGTTCGAGATAAATTTTGTGTTGTTACTTTCGATGAAATTTATTTAAAACCTCATTTGACATATAACAAAATCACTGATTCGATTGATGGATTTGCTATTTATGATGACAAAAGTACTGCATCAGAAAATTCTTCAAAAATTGCTACGCATGTCTTAACTTTTATGGTCAGAGGAGTCTGTAAAAAATGGAAGCAAGTCATAGGTTATTTTTTTTCAAACAATACTACATCTAGTATTTTGAAGGAACTTGTCACAGAATGTTTATCTAAATTGTTTAAAACTGGATTAAGACCAATTGCAATAGTATGTGATCAAGGAGCTAATAATCAAAAACTTTTTTTTAAAGAATTTTCAATCACTACTGAAAAACCCTACAGTTCTTGCGATGGGAAACAAATTTTTACTTTATTTGATGCCCCTCATTTGTTAAAATGCTTAAGGAATAATTTTAAGAAATATGGAATTAATTTTTCATCTTATAAAACTGCACTTTGGAGTCACATTATAAAATTATGGGAATTTGATTCAAAGATGACATATCGAGTTGTTCCTAAGCTTACTCCAAAGCATATGTTTGTAGACGGACTAAATTCAATGAATGTGATACTGGCATCCCAAATTTTCAGTCAGCCAGTAGCCTCAGGACTGTGTTATCTTAGTGCATTAGGACAATTACCACCTTCAGCATCTCACACAGCTGATTTTTGTTCAAATGTTAACAATTTGTTTGATAGTTTAAACAGTAGAGTTCTACAACACAAAACTGTACCTCTTTTATCTGCTGTTACCAAAGATTCCAAGCATTTAGAATTTTGGAAGCAACAAATTGAATTTATTAAATCAATTAAGGTTGAAACCATGGGTAAAAAAATTAAATTTCCTTGCTTAATTGGCTGGCAAATCACATTATCTGCTGTAATTCAGATGGTTCCAATTTTACTGAATCACATACCTTTTGTTTTAATGTCAAGATTTAATCAAGATGCCTTAGAAAATTTTTTTTCAGTTGTTAGACGGAAAGGTGGTAATAATGATCATCCTTCTGTATTTGATTTTAAACAAAGAGCACGGTTACTTATGGCTACAAATATTATTTTATCCTGGCCACTAGGAAACTGTGAAAAGGATAATGATGAACTTTTATTGCCAACTGAAATTTTGCAGAAAACATCCAAGGAATTCAAAGTAATTGCAAAGTCTTCTTTTGACTCACAAATTAACTCAGATCCAATAACTCTACATATTGAAAGTGCAAATTTATTTGAAAGAAATTCGGCTGCTACAGGCTTTTTAGCCAAAAAAATTCTTGCAAAAAATGACTACATCGACTGTAAGAATATTTTAGTTGGTGATAGAAGTTTATCAGATTCTACAATTTTTTTACATTTTAAGGAATTTGATGATGTTACAGAATGGCTAATGATTTGATCATTGCAATTAATGCTTTGGGGTCTCTTTTTACTAAATATTTTCAAAATGTTTGTCGCCTACCAAACTTGAAAAAACAATTAATTGAAAAATTGATAAAAATTGACCATGGATGGCTTAAATGTTCAATTCATAAGGAAATTGTGTGGAATTCTCTTGTGACATTTTATGCTCATTTAATGATTATATACAAATGCAAAGAATTATGTTCTAATATACCTAATGCTAGAAAAAAGATTAAAAAGTTGAACAAACTTGAAACTGCTTGAAAGCTTGATTATGTTACTTTGTTTTAGGCTATGTCGTTCAAAACTTTTTTTATTATTTAACAATGGTTCTTTTTTAACAACAGAGAAAAAAGTCTTTTATTAAAATCAGTTTAAAAGGGTATAATGGATATTAAAAAATAAAATAAAATAAATCAAAAATAAAAAGCTGACGTTTCGGATAGAGTGTATCCTTTGTCAAAGCAAGAGGATAATTCTATACACTCTATCCGAAACCTCAGCTTTTTATTTTGATTTATTTTATTTTATTTTATTTTTTTAATATCCATTCTTTATTGTATTCCAGGGTTCTTGCGTCTCGTCTTATCTCTCCTACATCCGTCGTTTAAAAGGGTATCAAATATTAATTTCATGGACTGTGTCAAAAAAGTCTTCACTGTCTTTTGAAATGTTTACCATAATTGTTTCAATGTCATTGTGGTTTTTTTGTATATTTTATTAACATGTAATTTACACATCTAATGTAACTTAGAAAACGAATAATGAAGATGGATATTCATTCGAACAATTAATTTGTTAAGTTCCAACAAATTTAAATGTTTGTAAAAAGTTTTATGTTTATTATATTATTTAGTTTTAGTTGTTATAAAACAGCAAATTTTGAATGTAAATGTTTTCACATGTGCAATGCCAATTTTCCAAAGGTTAAAAATTTTATAACCATATTTAATACAATTGATTATTTTTTTTTAATAAAAAATTATGTTCAACATGTTTTCCAATGTCTAATTGTTTGTTATATCTGCTTTTAAATTCATTTTAAAAAGTAAGTGAATAAAAGTCATATTAAAATATCTATTTGTTGTTTTTTAGTAAATTATATTGGTAGAATTTTAAAAAATTACAAATTTCATTATAAAATAATGTTATGGAATAAAATAACTATACTTTCAGTATAATAAGCCGTTTCAATAAATAAATGAGAAAATAAATGAACAATAATTTAATTTAGCATTTTAAAACTACTAAAAAAATTTCAATGAATGCGGTTTACAGCGGCCAATTTAGTAAAAAATTTAGCAAGTTTACTATACAGCAAAGCATTTGCTGCCCACATTGCATTGAGAGAGAGCTTCTCTACATAGCATTTTCCCGCCAGGCTGTGGCGGCGCTACGGTCTACTAAACTTATATTAAATCAAGTAGAGCTTTCAGTCTTTTCCTATACGTTCTTTGACTGGTCAGTGCAATGGGGCGATGCAATTTCGGCAACTCTACAGACTTGAGCTCACTGGGCGGAGCTTCTCCTATGCCATGACACAGGCACCGCCATCTAGAGAGAAACAGAGAAACGCCATCTTTTAGGTGGCGTTGACACAGGTCGCAGATTAGTTAAGTAAAAATAATATTTGAAATCTTATAAATTTAATAAGGACTCGTTTGTCGAGGTTCCCGATAGGAAAATAGTTAACGTGATAGAGTAAAGAAAAAAAATCATCTGTGTAGCTAGGTTCGATTTCCCTTTCGGTGACTTTTTTTCTTTTCAATAATTAATTTATATGTTTCTTCAATATTAAATAAAATCAAGAATAAATAAATAGTAAATGCAAAGATTTAAAAAGTAAAAATGAAAATATAAAAAAAAAAAATTAGTAAATAAAATAAAATAACAAACATAAGTAAGCTTACGTAAAAAGTCAATTTACAATTAAAAACTTAATAATGATTTTTTTTCTTTACTCTATCACAGCTCTCTAATCATGTAGGCTGTGATTCTGCATACTTGGTTGCATTTAAATAATCTTATTCTGTTATCAGTTTCTTCATTTCGTCCAACTTACTTTGTTAATTTTCACACGGATTTTCATTTTCTTTGCATTTTTATAACTTTTAGCACGCCTTTATCTTGTTCATTTTGGGGTTTTTTTCCCACCTCTTATTTTACAATTTTAAATACATTCTAATTTTGTGCTCTCTGTAATTATGTTTGTTCTATAATGTTTTCTAATTGTTATTTCATATTTCATATTTGTATATGTACCATCCAGTGGTGCAAAATAACTTGAGATAACTAGTGGTCTCCCGACTCAATAGATTACATAATGTGTATTAATCCCCATTTTTTGCTAGTTTTTTTTTTAATTTTAAATGGTATATTTTATTATTTTTAATTATTATTATGAAAATACACTAGTTTCACGTTTTTCTTTTATTTGTCCAAGAAAATAAATTTTTTTAAGCTTCTGCCAAAAACCCAACCTCTCAATGGAGAGTACCAATGCTTTTTCTTAAGTAATTGAGATATTTTCTTCTAATTATTTTACTTTATGCATTCTAATCTGTAATTATTCTCCTGTCATGACATATGTAGTAAAATATAAAAATCATCTTTATTAAAATCGTTAAAATCGCAAGATCACTTACAAAAAACATCAAGCACATTAAAAACGATGTTAATCTGCGCACAGTATTCAAGAAATACTACGATTGTCCAATTTTGTCCAATGGTAAGCGGAACAAACGTAGTGGAATCATGGCACTCAAATGCCCGAACCTTCTTGATCCCACTTGCTGGACCGTTTTTTCTTTTCTGTTTCAGAAGACTTTATTTTTCGAAATAATGATAATTTAAAACCAATAAAACCTAATAAACCTGACTCTTCAATTAATCTTGTATTAAATTTATCTTCAGCTGCCATTTTCTGGTTGCGCCATCTCCTATCAATAATGTTAACTTGGACCAAAATTAGAACCAAAATATATTAGGATGAATTGAGATAAAATATCAGATCGTATTTTTGTATTTATTTTAGAAACATATTAGTGTTTTTCCGACGAAGATTCTCTGAAAGCTCTTATTTTCCTATTTTCCTCTTATTTTAGTTATTAGGCAACCGTTTTGAACGTCGGAGTTACTTAAGCTATTTCTACTACGTAGCCTGTGCAAATGACACGTCATAGGTGAAGCCACGCCCACAGAGCCCAAGTCTGTAGAGTTGCCGAAAGTGCTGGGGCGATACGGGCAGGGTTCAATTTGTCCTTGCCTGGCTTCAGCAGAGGGATTACCACTGCCTGTAGATGATAATGGTATTATATTGGTATGTTTTTGATCATTCATAAATATAACAGCCCTGAAAGGAAGCAAACCACGTGGGGATCAGGATCGTTGTGATAGCAGAATCGTTGCGCAGATAACGAAAGCCATAACCGGATAGAGTCATTACTCAAAAGCTACAGCGCTCCGTCATTGGCTAGTTCGTATAATCTCCGAAGCATCGGTATAATCTTTCAAAAAAATGGAAGAAAATTTTTATGAAATAGTGATTTATTTCATTTACTTTTCCAAAACTAAATTCAGAAACCATTGATTTCCATGACCCGTACGAATCCTGAATAATCTACGATCATTTTTATATAATCTTTTATACAATCGCTTTTCATATGATAACAAAAAATGGAAGAAAAATTCGTTTCTTACCTTAAAACATGCAGACAATGCATCGAGCTTCTTTTTCTACATCATTTTGGCAAGCGGACATCTTGGAATGATGGGCAGAAAGAGATAGGACCGCACATAATTTAAATTATTTTTAATAGAGAAAATTTGTACATGATAAGTAAAAATAAAGGTGGCAGTGCTGCAGATAGAACATAAAAAGTGCATGGACACCCCTGACACAAAGATTTGTAGCAACCCCCTCTAGTTTTGTAAACTGTAGGCGATGTTTAGTATGCTGCCTGATCCCCCCGCACAGAAACAGTAAGTTTGAGGAATTATAAAATTAGACATATATGGGTATACATGCAATTAGATATGGATATACATCTTTATGATTTTCAAATGTTTAAATATTTTTCTAATTTGTATTCGATAATCTCCTTTACGCCCCACTGAACCTCTTACTGATGCATAGTTGGACAACTGAAAATGGTGTGTCTAATTGTGAGTCTTTCTCCGCAAGAGCAATTTGGTATATTTCCTTTATTTAATAAGTGCACGTGAGTAAGTCGTGAATGACCGATTCTCAATCTGGCCATCACGACCTCTTCTTTTCGGAAAGAACTACAACTAGATGCCCAATGTCCGATAGTGGGCTTCAACTCAAAGAGTTTGTTAACACGAACTGCATTCCATCTCTCCTGCCAGGCACCCAAAAGTTTCCTGTTGATGACTGGCTTCATATGCTTTGGGAGGAGAGGGAGATCCATGATTTCCTCTTTTGATATTGCTTTTCTGGCAGCCCGATCAACGACTTTGTTTTCTCGAATGCCCATTTGACTGGGTGACATATGTTGACTGGGTTAAAGTAGCCACATTTCAGAGTAACATTAGCCCAAATATTAAAAAAATTATAGCAACATTTAAAAACTAGTAACATTTCTGTGATTGCACTATAATACTGTCTGACATGTGAAGAACCCCGGAGTAAATGAACAATATCAAATTAACTTCATAAAAAAGCACTTTAAACAAAACTGCGCCGTAAGTGGGCTAAAGTTGCCCCAGTTGACGGTATCTTATTTTCTTATTTATATGAAATATTTTTTACAAGCAAACAGAAGTGTACTCCCAGTTACAGATATTTTGAATATCTTAAATGGAGGACAGAGTGACTATGAAGATATTGATTTTGATAGTGATGATGAGGAACCAGTTCAAACTGCTTTGAATCCAAATCTAAATATGCCATTGGTAACAAATGCTTTGGATGTTGAGCCAGATAATGAAAATGACCTGGATGAAGATGAGACTGATAATGAATATAATAGCTTCAGATGATAATGAAAATGATACTGGGAACAAGGAGACTTACAGATGGAAGAAAAGCATTCTATTTACCCGATGTTCAAGGGAACAACAGAGGCATTACCAGATGAACCTTCTATACCGTATCAGTATTTTTAATATTTTCTAACTGATGAGATGTTGATAAATCTTGCTACCTAAACAGCACTCTATTATCAAGAAACTGGTGTTGCACTGGACATGATTCCTAAGCGGGTGGAACAGTTTATTGACATGTATATTTGGATGGGTATTGTGCGATTGCCCAATATCAGAAGCTACTGGGAAAATTCCACCAGATCTAATCATTCAGGTTGCAGACGTAATGCCGAGAAATGACTTTGAGAAAATGTGCAGATACTTACAATTTGTTGATAATCTAATCGTACCAGAAAATGAAAAAAACTGATGATAAACTGTGGAAACTTCGGCCATAGTTGCATTTATTACAGACTCAGTTTTCAAAGTATTTCCAAATCAATATCAGTCTTTTGATAAGATAATAGCGCCTTTTAGTGGAAAGCGATCGCCTGATTTATGACAATATACAGTGTCCCGGAGCTTCGTGTACAAACTTGGGAGGTGAGGTAGAGAACATCGTTAGGTACCATAATTACACAGGAAAGCATGGGCGGAAATCGATAGATGGCGCTGTACGCGAGCTCTGAAGGTCGGCACGCGTGACTTCCTCATTGTAGACGCCGACTGCGTGCGATCAACATGAATCGTTACACAAACGCTGAACTGACGGATATCCATTTCGTTCTATGGCCTAGCCAACGGAAATGGATGCGCTGTAGTTCGGTTGTATCGGGAAAGATATCAAACGAGGCGCCAACCAAATCATCAAATGTTCTCTCGGATACATCAGAACCTTGCAGAACGTGGATCCTTGACACCAACGATGCAGGATACCGGGCAGCCGCGAACAGCACGAACACCCATATTAGAAGAGGGTCTGTCTGTTGCATGCTGTGGACCGAAATCTCGGAACCAATGTACGGGCGCTTGCCGCTGCCACCGGAACGTCTCGAACGACTGTCTGCGCGTTCTGCAGGACGAAGCCATACATCCCTTTCATCTTCAGAGTTCAATTACTGCAGCCAGATGGTCACCCACGACGTGTCGCGTTTGCACAATGGTTTCTTCACCAAAGTGCGGCCGACCCGCAATTTTCCAGTTCTGTTAAGTTCAGTGATGAAGCAACCTTTTCACGGGAAGGGGTGTTGAATACGCACAACGCGCGCATCTGCGCCATAGACAACCCATACGGAACACGACCACAAGCCGCACAACAACGCTTCACTGTTAATGTGTGAGCGGGTTTCGTGGCAGACAGTTTAGTCGGGCATAAAGTATCTTGCCTTTCTTCAGGAGCTTCTTCCGGAAATGCTTAACGATGTCCCCGCACATGTTCGACGCGAAATGTGGTTTCAACATGATGGGGCGCCAGCTCATTATGCAAGGTGCGTACGTGACCACTTGGACCGGAAACTATTGGATTGGGGGTAGTGATCCTGTCGCATGGCCCCCTAGATCACCTGATTTATCTCCTCTTGATGTCATGAAGAGCACTGTGTATGTGAAAGTATGGAACAATGAGACATCTACAATAGCATCCAGAGAATTAATCATTGTAAATAATTGTAATTAATCAGGATAACACATTTTGAATGCACACTAGCTTGTTCTAGTATCCATTACCCTTGTCAAACACATGGCAGTCTGAATCACGTCTACATGAGGAATGTAAATTAAATTTTCTTGCCTTTGAATTCTTCCTTGATACTTGTCTAGTTTATAAAATTTAGAAATGAGCTGATTACATTTACAACATCAAACATTAAGCTTTTGAAATACAACATTAAGAATTGAAAATAAAAATTAAGCTTCGGCTTACAACTTGATTTTGTAATCTATGCAGTGTGGGGAACAGTGAGACAATATGAACTGGGGAAGATTGAGCAGCGTCTCAACGTTTCCCAGTCCTACTTGACTCCGAGTGTGGTCTACCCGTTTTTGACGTAGAACTACGTCTATCAGGGATGCAGCCGAGGAAAAATTCAGACGCGATTTTTCGTTCAAAAAGTGATGTACATATCTCGGTCTATATCTTTCTATCACTATATCCTGCAACTATGATCATTATCTCGTTGGAAAGAGGAAGGTTGAGTCTTGAATAATAAGCAAAAATTTCACCAAATAAGCCACTGGGTCAAAAGTTACAGCAAGTTAAAGTTAAGTGAATTTTATGCTCGCCATCGTAATAACGGAGTGGCGCTGCTGCAGCATATACGTGTGCGGCGTGTATTGGAACTAATTGGAGCTAACCATGGCCTACGAGAAAAGGCCTGTGCATTTAATATAAAGAAGGCCTGTGCATTAGGTATTAAAACATGGAAACACGAGCGTTTTAAGAAAATATCATGAAATCCTGTCATCTGCCGGCGAAATCAGTACATCATCATTTATATAAAATCAGCGACGGTGGTCGTTGTCACAACAAAGAAAAAATCTAACAATGGGTTATTTCCCGATTATACACGGGTGGGTTCGCTTTTAGTTTTCTATTCAAAATATGATGTAAAATAATAAAATATATATTATTTTAAGCAGATTAATTATTTTAAGAAATGAACTTTGAAGTTTTGTTAATTTCTTAAAACAAAACAATAAATCTGACTAAAATAATATACGTTTTCAAACATGTTGGTCTTAGTTGTTTGTAAAAATATAAATATTTGGGTCTTTAAAACAACAGTGATTTTACGACATAGAGTCAACGCGTTTCAGCCGTGGCTTTCTTCAGGACTGTGTGTATATTGATTAAAGAAGCTTAGAAGAACACTCGAGGGGGAGAGAGGGTTGGGGTAGGCGGGTAAAACAACAACAGGGGGGGGGGGTCTAGGAGATTGCTGCATTCGTAATTTCAAACCCAATGGGAGAGCTCTGGCCCAATTACTTGTGCAAACGGAAAACAATACAAGACTGTATCTAGAATAACTCAATGGTAGATTATCAATATGGCAGGTATGCCCCATTTCATATCAATTGTTGCTTTTCATATCACAGACCCAATCTTCACAAAATTGTAATGTAATTGAATATAGTAACTTTTTTTTTTATTTTGTTCTTTTTTTCTCCAGAAAAATACACACAAACGGTAACCAATAATAACATACAATAGTAGTTCTACGCCTTAAAAACCCGCGGCTTTGGCAGTCACCAGAGCCTCCGTCAATTTTTTTTTTGTTCACTCTAATTTTAATGAAATCGTACATGTGAGAGTTTTAAATTTTTTCTTGTGAGTAGGCCTACATTGTTAGATATATCCTAAATATTGTTGCTTTTTATATATTCATAGTTAAGTTTTCTAATACATTATTGTATAGATAATACAATGCCTCGAAAGACAATCAGAAAGACGAATATTGGCACATTCACGGCAAAAGACATGAAAGAAGCTGTGCAACATGTCATCATCAAAGGAAAAAGTTTAAGACAAGTTGCCAAAGAGAGTAACTTGGCTTTTCAAACATTAGCAAGATGTGAAGAAGCAGATAGCAGAGCCGGATGTTGAAATCAGAATGACTCCAAATTATGCTGTGCGCAAAATATTCACTGCAGAACAAGAAGCGTGTCTTGCAGAATATTTGTTAACATGCTCCAGGATATTTTATGGTTTGTCAACATACGAATAAAAATTAAGCAAAATTGTGGAATGAAACAACCAAAACGGGAGGGAACGTCTATTCTCCTTGTAGGTTAGAGGTTCCGTCCCTTTTTGGTTGAACATATGAATGCCGTAAACTTTCTTATGAACAAGCAATAACATTTCAATGCCACAAAAGTGGAGAGCTGAAAAGATTGCAGGGGTTGAATTGTTGTGGGGATTTATGCAACGCAACCCGTGCTTGTCACTTCGTACACCATAAGGGTTTAGTTTGTCAAGAACAACTTCATTCAACTCGCACAATGTTAGCATGTTTTTTGACAATCTGCATCAAGTTTTAAGTAGATCTGAGCGTTACGCTGATGGAACAATAACCTTTAACTTAGATGGGACTGGGACGAGCACCGTTCAAACATCTCAAAAGGTTATCGCCCAGAAAAGTGCAAAATAAGTCAGCAAAGTTATCAGTGGAGAAAGAGAACAATAGTAAACAACATTCTGCATTATAAGTGCATCTGGGAAGAGCCTTCCACCAGCAATGGTTTTCCCCGAGTTCACTTTAAGCAGAATACGGTAGCTGGGGTTCCTCCTGGTACCCCTGGTTTGGCAGCACCATCCAGATGGGTGACAGCAGAACTTTTCTTGAAGTAACGAGACATTTCATCAAGCACTCGCTAAGTTCACCTAAAGGTGCGTTCCCATAGATCGCTTTTTGCGTGAAGCTTGAAGCTTTTAGCATTTTGCGTGAGATTTTTCAAGCTCAAGCTGCTTTTAGCTTCAAGCGGATATCTAGATCAGTTTGATTTTCTCGCAACAAGCAGCTTGAAAAATGAGAATAGGCGTATGCGCACTGTAGCGTATCAATCTCATCGAACATGGGTGCCTCCATGCGTGCTGTTGCCAGATCGGCCAGAGAAACTGAAAAGCGGCGGGAAATTGAAATCAAAGAAAAAATTAACAGCGAAACTGGAAAAAAAAAAGAAAAGAGATGGATTCTAGGATAAAAGGCTATCTAATTACAAAAATCGTCAAATCATGGGTACATTGTGGAGCGAGGTGTCTGCTATCACGAACTGGGATAGTATGTTGTATTTCTACTTTACTTTGTTCCGTTTAAAATAGATATATTTTTATAATTACTAAATTCTTTCATGTGATTCTTGAAATACAGTGCAACAATGCATTCTTAACGGATCAATTCCGCACTATCTATCATGATCTGATAAATTCCCATAGCGGTGACGGGCTAGAAGAGAAGTTAGCAAAAGTGAAATGGGTTTTCTTTCAACCCTTGATGTTTCTGCGAGACGTCATGGAACGCAGAAGATAGTATAATGTGAAATCAAATGAAACCAAAAATTTCTCATTCTAGTTTAATGTTTAAAAATATAAATTTTACAAAAATGCCCTCACTCTTTTGATTTGCCTTTTTTTAGTGATACAATTTCCTCTTTTAATTTATAAATAAATTGCCTAGAGTATTGCATTCGTGAAATTTTGTGTATTGTAAACATTGTGTGATGCAAGTTAACATTGTGATGTTGAAATTTGTCGACTTAAGAAATTAATGTATCATTAATAAAATGAAAAAATACGAGGATTGGGGCATAAGTTTCACGACTTTTATTTGACTTAAATAAATTCACTTAACCATAATTGCTCATTATCTCTAGTCGTATAAAGAGAAGGGAGAGGGACGGAAACTGAGTAATAGTAATTATTACTTTTAATAAATTCGGTGGTAGTATTTTACAATCAATATAAAATATTCATTGATTTCAATCTTTAATACATTTATAAGAAAAATATTGAAATTGAGACAATGTCGGGTTCCATCTATTTCGGTTCCGGATGAAGGCCTCCGTCACCACTTGTTGAAATTGCCAATGGCGTCGAATATGTGGTATGCCCGTCACCGCTACTGAAGAAGGCGGCGACCCCTGGGGGTTTATTAGAGCGTTGCCCGGAATTAAAAAAATATATGAAAAAGGCACATATATGAGTCAATCATCAAAAACACTCAACGAAATGCGAAAACTACGGAAGCAATGAAATGAGACCACTTTTAGCTCTTAACGAGGATAGTCATAATCTAAGAGAAAGAAATTAGCTTTCAACTTTACGAAACTACTGGTTTTAAGTTCACTATGCTTAGCCGTTATTGATTAAAGTTTACAGTACCCTGAGACGGGGACGCTAAAGCCGAGCGCGGCTCGCAGCTCGAGATCTCGGCCGGGCGCGCGCTCGCGAAGCACTCTGTATCCGAATGCAAGCGGTCCGGGTCGCTCGGCAGGCTCACTGCGTTGCTTGCAGAAGCTGAATTAGTAAGATCAGTCGTGGCTGCTGCTAGGCCGTCAATCTCCTCCTCCGTTAAAGAGCGAGTCGAAATCCGGGCGTCGTTCCCTTGGTCCGTCGATTCTCTTGCGACGTGGTCCTCGGAGGCTGAAGCACCGACGACGGCGTCGGCTGGGCTCGTCGTCGTGTCGGAATGACGGCAGTCGTTTTTCCTCTCCGAATTTGGCTGGACAGGCTCGGGTCCGTCGTCCGGCAAGGGCGGGTCAATATTCTTATTCGATTTCTCGGGCAGCGGCGGAATCCTTTCGTACCTCTTTCCTTCTAGATCCCGTGGCGAAAAGCACTGCTGGCGGCGCGTTCGTTGCCCTCTCATCGGCGTCCTTCGTCGGCGAGTACAAGGTCTAGTGGAATTAACGAAAGTTCTATGCCAGTAATTAATATTACGTTCACTTGCCTGAGAAAAGTCATGGGAATCCTGTCTTTTAATTTCACGGGCCGGAGCTTTAATTTTGGAATGGGAAAGCTGGTCGGAAACACCAACGCTCGAGATGTCCACTTCCTTTGGTTTTCTGAAGTCGCTCCTGTCTCTCCCTCGTTTGTTTCCTCCAGTTGCGTTCGCCGAAACCACCTTATTTCTTATCACATGCCGTGAAACTTCTCTCGGCGTGTCTCTCTTCGGTTTTCCTTCCAATTTCTCCCACGGTCCACATGCTTCCATTCTTCTCCTCCTTTCGAGATCCTTTCTGTCTCTTCTTCTTCTCTGTTACCTGCGCCTCCCCCTTTTCCATCAATCCGCGACTTGGTCTCCTCCTTCTCGCTCTCGTGCCTCTTCTACTTTCTTCACGGGGTGGCAGGGGATTCGATTTCTTCTTCGTATATTTTTTTTTTTCCTTGCTCTTCCTTCTCCCTCTGTCTGATGTTCGAGTTATATCGTCGATTTCTTCTTTTATATTTTTATTTTCCCTTCGACGATCTGACAATAAGTCATGGCAACTATTCTTTTTCTCATAGCTAAGGGGATGGTATCACAAAATGTCATATGTCTCGAGGAAACCGTTCATTCATAGTATATTTCCACCAGATAGCTCTGCGATTTCCTTTTGTTGCATTGAGAACAATGTTAAATCAGTTCTTAGTCAACCGCTGTGCAGGATGGATGTAACCCGAGTTGAACAACGCTCGTATATCAATATAGCCGGTCTCCGCTGGCTTTGGTAAGAATTGGCGCACCCACTATACTCTCCGGACTTTTCTCGATGTGATTTTGACCTTATACGGACGGTAAGGAACCATTACGTGATAGACAGCTTCGGACACGAATGGACATTGCAAATACGCGTATTGTACAACAGGAGATGACTAGATTTCCACATGGTGAGAGAAATGGTGAAGCAGATGATATGGGCGCCTGTCACATCGTTGGCAGCGTACTGTGAACGTTCAGGGCACTACTTTGAGGCCCTTTAGAACGGGTATGTGTGCTGTAATGATTCTGGAACATGAAAGTTGTAATGTTATATCAACTACCTTAATAAACATGAAGAGCAAAATATTTCCGTGTTGCTAAATGTCCGTACATTTCCTCCATTCCTTGTCCTTTCATCTATATATTTCGCATTTTCCACCCACGGTCGAATTCTCACAAAAAAATAGTTGCCATGACTTATGCCCCAACCCTCGTATTTTAATAATAAAAGGTTTTTATGATGAAATGCCATTTTCATCAAAATTAAAAAAACATGCCTTTTAGAAATAAAATGAGAAGTTTCAGAATTTGTGTTAAATTTATTTATTTTTATTCTTGTGTAATATAATGTTTTTCTTTTTACAAAACATCAAGCAATTTATCAGGAGAGAATTTTTCAGATGAAGATTGCAGTCTTATCGTTTTATTATAAGGAGATATAAATTTTATTACAAAAATTTGTTTTTGTTTGGGATTTTCTGAAGCTATTTTTTCAAATTCATCTTCAGTTTTACACATTATTCATGTTATTATTACAGATATCCTCAAATAAAATTGAAGATATCATCAATAGCTCATCTACGAGTAGCGCAGAGAGTAAATTTCATTAACACGTAGAAAATACTCAATCGCCAGTTCCTCCTGGCATTCCAAACTGCGAAATTCTATCTGGCAAATCTACTGAACACGTTCCAAAAGGGCGGATAGCAATAATCAAGCCTCGTAAGTTTACAGCAAATTCTAATGCAGGAGTTGGGTAAAACTGATAAGTATATTTGGCGCATATATTGTTGATATCTCAAGAGAAATGGTACCAGGACATCGAAGAAAATGCGAACTAGCAATTACGCAAGTTTTGAATTCTTGCCCGGAGAGGAGAGTCCCTGTTATTGTGGTATCAGAAAATAAAGACCCATCTTAATTTATATTTATCTTTATTTATAGCTCCATAGAGCACAAGTATCTGTATATCTTAATAAAACAAACTTGTTTTATATATTTTTCTAAAGTTTCTTTTTGTTTGTTTCATTTTAAAAAGAAATCCAAAGATTATACTCAAAATTTATAAATATAATTTATTACATTTATTAACATATGATACAGTTGAGGTATATGAATGATAATTCAAAAGCCCAAGTCGAAGCCCAAGAAAATAAAATAGGCTCTTCACAGAAGAACCAGATGATAACCAAGTGAATCCACAGATGATGACTCCACTCAGCCTATCCTGAACCACACAGAATTCATGGAAACTGAGCCAAAAGAAGGCAGTTTTGTGTTAGTTGAATTTAAGCAGGCAAAAAAACTTGTTTACTGTGTAGCCCAAGTCATCAAAACTAAGGATGAACAGGGTGAACTATCTGCGAAAAAGTGTGAAGATGTCAGGGAAGTTTGTTCTTCCAAATATCCCGTATGTGGATTTAGTTTCATTAGGTAACATTAAGATGGTTTTATCAGAACCTGACGTTCATGGCACAACAAAATACTAACAAGGACATTACATTGCATTCGGTACGGCAGATTGTAGAACCTGTTCTTCTGTCCTTCTTGCGACAGAAGGTTTACTTGTTTTTCCAGCAGGATAAGGCCCGTCCACACACTGCCCATTGTCACGAGGATTTTCGCATCCTCAGGGAAAATCAAGAGAGAAGTTTGATGACGACGATGACGCCGAGAGGAGAAATTACGTCATCCCAAAAAGTTCTCGTAAAGCTACGCGAAGAGCACGAGAGGGGGAGAAAGTATGGAATTCAAGGAAGAAGGACGTACGGAGCGACCGAGCCGAATTCAACTACATGAATGATAAAGGCCGGGGCGCTTTCCACAATTTCCGAGCGCACGAGAATGGAAAAGCCAGGCAGGAGCCAATTCTAAGCAGGCCAGGCGAGTTCAAGCGCGACGTCGGCGACGACGGGGAGACAGCAGAAAAGGTCTGCGAGGCACGCAACCGAGAACGGCAGCAATATCTCGGGCCACGTCGAACGCACGTTGAAGAAGCAACGGTGGACGCCTCAGACAACAAGAAGTGCGTACGAGCCATAGAAGACCTTCTTCAAAATCTCTTCAAGGCGGAGGCTTCGAACGGCGACGAACGGCAGGCGGTAAAGCTACCTGTTACCTGCGGAGACGAGGCAGCGGCAAATGGAACGTGTCCAGAGCCGGCAGAAGTCATCTCCATTCGTCTAACAAGGAGTTTTAATTACGGTAGGCCATCTTTCACGTACTTTTTAAGGTGTCTGAATATTTCGACCGCTACAGAAAGACTAGCGGTAATTAGTTTGCAAATCCCTAAAGTGCAAACCGAACTGTATAGCATTCTCTTCGTGTACGAAGTAAATAATTGGCACGAGGGAGAGAATGTTATTGGGATCTTACCGCGGTCATTAAAAGATTATATTGTCAGCGTATTGGGAGGATTCGTGCGGAAGCCTCATAGCATTACTTCCCATTAAGCGAACTATAAATATTCAGCGGACGCAAGTTTTAGCAAGGCATTCGGCAAGTCTCGCAAATGATAAATGGTTATCGAGGTAATTGTTTATATCAATTGATGTTTCATGTGTGTCTATGAAACGAAAGTGTGCTACGATCGTAACCCTTTTAATTAGAAAGTGCTATTTGCGTATTCATTTACATATTCGTCGCTTCCCATATGTATAGTGAAGGTCATTGGCCTTAACAAAGACCTTAGTGCTTTTGTGCGTCATCTACCTCAACGCAGCATCTATTCTTCTTTTGTCTGCTCTTCTGCCAATAGAAAGCAGTTCATCGAGTGTGCTATGACATCAAGTCAGCTTTGCTCATCACTCAGCGAGCGTCATCAGGTTCAGCTACCCGATATCGACAGCTCTCTTCAAGCTCGCATCAACCAAGATGTTCCAAGACTTGGATCTAGTTAATCTTCAGGATCCTTCCCTTGTTCGTCTTGCCAAGTCGGGGACTTGTTAACTGGAGACGGCAAGGGGACCCATCCTTCATCCAGCATTCAAGTCTTCAATCGAACGTCATAGTTCGGACTATCGTCATACTTGAATTTACGTCATCCCGATATTTGACCTGCGATTGTGACTTTGCTTTTATTTCGACTTACCTGAATTTTGAACTTACTTGATATTTAAATAAACTTCCACTGCCAAAAACTTTATTTTTTAATGGATTTTCAAAGCACTGAAAATTCATCTCTTTACAATTAAAAAAAAAACAAATTTTAAGAATCAATAAAATATTTTTCTTTCATTATTATATCGCTCCCTCCTCTTGTCTCTGACTGCTTAATTCACGTGACACCCATATTAGCTTGCATGTCTTACAGCATGTGGCACTACTTCCCTGACCAGCACGATTCCAGACTTGTCCGAAATTGAGCTTGTGTGGGACATGATGGGGCTTAACGTTCATCGTCGCTGCAACAATTCCACAATCTGCGTCGGCATGTTTAGGAGCTTGGAACAACCTACCCCAAGACCGTATGCATGCAAGAGTCGAAGCCTGCATTCAAACCTGCTGCGGTTATACGGCCTACTATTGTGGTCTATTGGGGCATGGGAGCCACCCTGTACAACGTTTTTCTGGACGTATTGTCTTGCAATTTGAATCATTTCTTGTATGGCACTAATGCTACATGTATGCGAAATTTTAAATAATCGACCCATTTCTTCTAGGTGTTGTTTTTTTTATGCCAGCAGTGTATTTATATACATCGCCAAGTGATGAATGCCCAAGTTTTGCTTCAAGACATCGAGAGCAGAGTGCGAATTCCAACAGCAGATTACCAAGCATAGCCAATAATGATATAGGAAAGCCTGCCCATCTGTAGTTTTTTATGTCGCCCGTTTTATGTTGTTTACAGGCGTACAATGAGTGCCACTGCTCTGCAGAAAACGCCATTTTGAACATCTGATATATTTAAAACCTCTGCCAACTCTCTATTTGAACAGAGGTGCTCCAGGTACGCCAGAAAACAGATGAAATAAAGCGGCGACAGTGCAACAATAGGCTGAAGGCTATATAGCAGGCTATCCCTGTATCATTGTAGGCTATGTTATCAAATAGTAAATAACACAATAACAATATGTAGTGATTGTTGGAAATGCAGAACATGTATATTCTTCCCCATCCAAGAAGAGAAAAGGCAAGCCACAAGGAAGACATCTAGGCCGCGTATCAAACACCTATAACGGGTGAATATGGTTATCCGTTGTATCGTCGAAGGTCACCACAGCAGGGCGAGTTTACATCTAAAGTAAGATTACGTGGCTAAGAAATTATTTAGGCTAGCTGTGCCATAGTTGGAGAGGGCTATCCATTGGGAACATTTTAAAAGAATTCTTTTCGGTGTTTCAATATGAATTTTTACGGTTTTAATTCATGTGTTCATTTTTTACTGTAAGCTTATATTTTAATTCAGATATTGCAAAATTTCATCAATAAAGAAACCCGAGCAACGCCAGGGATATCAAGTAGTAAAAATTGGGTTGTTTAATAAGTATTGGCCGAATCTGATGGAAAGAAAAAACAAAACGAAACGAAGAAAAAAAATTCACCAGTGACGGTTGTTTTGTTCGCAATTTCTGATGGCATTCGTCCAGCTGACAGCAGCACACATCGCTATTGATCGTTTATCCCCGTGGCAGCAATCCAAAATGCATCACACTTTTGGCGGTCCACCACACCAAAATGAGAATTTGTTTGGATGTAACTCAGGTTTTGGGTGCTGTATCGGTGTAATACTATACCCTTGCTATTATCGCGATAACTTTTTTATTAATTGAGAAATTTCAATCGTATTTTAAAATTGTATAGTTTATATACAAATATACAAATTGCAAAAAATGCAAATTGTTTAGCGATAGATGTCTGGGCGAGAATCGTCCATTTTCAATACAGGTAGGGTCAAAAAATAGTACACCCTCGTTACTAATTTTATCTCGGAGTCCTTATTCACTTTATTAAACGTGCCTTCAGTTGTTATTGCACTCTGCAATGTCTTCTCGAATCCACTTACAAATCGAAATGAAGAAAGCCATTATTGAATCAGTAAATCAAGGCAACTCCTACAAAACAATTCCAGATCGATTTAACATGGCCAAATCATCTGTTGCAAGGATCGTACAACGCTTTCGAAAACAAGATGTAAACCGTAAGCCTGGATCTGGCCGACCAAAATCGACTCCCCCTCAGAAAGGTAAACTGCTTATACGTCTCTCAAAAGCTGACCCGCGGAGGAATGCAGTTGATCTAAACCACGAAATGCGAACTTTTCACAACGTAGACATTAGTGTTTCTACAACAAGACGTCGCGACGTTTCAAGGATGCGAAACTATTTGGAAGACGTCCAGTCAAAAAGCTTTTTATTTCAAAAAAGAATCGATTAGCCCGACTGAAATTGAAACCATCTGAACAGGACATCGAAGGAGTGGAACAAAGTGCTGTTCAGCAACGAATCAAAGTTTCTTTTATTCAGATCGGATGGCATTAGCTATGGTATGGGGTTGTTTCAGTAGTCATAAAGTAGGTCCTCTCATGAAGATCGACGGAACAACGCACAAGTTGGCATACAAGAAAATCTTGGTCATTTGCAAGGAAAAATATGCCTCGTGGGTGAATGTATCAGCAGGATAACGATCCAAAACATACTGCCGTGATTGTTAAGGAATGATTAAAATCCTAAAAAGTGCGACTGCTTGAATGGCTAAGTCAGTCTCCGGACTTACATCCCATCGACACCTGTGGGAGGAACCGGATCTAAGGTGCAAACATCACAAGGCCCGAAATTCTGCAGAAAAATTTGACTTTTTGCGTCAAGAATGGGACAAAATTTGGTTGGAAAAAATACACAAACTGGGGGTTTCTATGCCATCTCGTTGCCAAGCAATTACTGTTGCATACGCAACAAAGTATTAAGCTACACTGAACCTAAGGGAATCCTAAGCCTTAATGGATTAATGTACACTTTGATATTCTTTTTTGCGAGTGTTCTATTTTTTGACAATGTGTTTGCCAGAATTTGGCAAATTGCTCAAAAACATTGTACAATATTTTTCTGTTCCTTTAGATGAAATCATGTGATTCTGTATAAACAAAAGGTGCTTGTTTCATATATCAAAACCAAAATGGTCCATCACGTACCGTTTTTGTAGGAGATGCACTTCTCAGAGAAAAGTAACAGAGGCTTGATTACAGAAAACACAAACACTAAAATGATTTTTAGCCGTTTCCTCTTGTAGGCATCTGTTGGTGTGTCCCTGATAACAGACAGCAATATTCAGCTAGCATACTTCCATTCCATTGTTAGCTCTGCCAGCGTGATTTCATGATGTGAACATATCATAGATGTACATGGTTGAAAGTCAGGATCTTGATGGTTAGGGTCATCGGAGGTGTCTTCCTCTGAATCAACAGTATATTTATCTGGAGCTGTAGATATAGGAAGATCTTCAGAATGAGGAACTGGTCGCATAGCGCTTCCATAACTGCTACAATATACGAGGTCTGTTCAAAAAATACGTAGACTGTTTGAATTGCGCGGGCCCTGTTGGTCCCAATCAAAATCGCTTGGTGTCGCCATCTTCTGACAGATCCGCTGATTACAAGGCAATTTTTTGATTGCAAATATCAGTATTGGTTGATTAGCTACGCGGTTGTTTGTGTAGTGTGTTTGTTTTCGTTTGGCGGATTTTTAGAATGAGTGACTTGAACGAGCAAAGAGTTGCTGTGAAATTTTGTGTTAAACTCGGAAAAACTGCCACTGGACGAGTGGAAAAGGCCAGAAATGTGGACGAGAGGTGACTGGTTGTTTCATCACGACAACGCTCCAGCCCATTCAGCCCTCAGAACTCGAGAGTTTTTGGCCAAACACTCGATCACTGTTCTTCCTCACCCACCCTACTCACCTGAATCTCGCTCCTTGTGACTTCTTCTTGTTTCCCAAACTCAAAAGACCTTTGAAAGGAAGGAGATTTGAGACGATTCCCGACATAAAGGCAAATGCGACGAAGGCGCTGAAGGACATCACAAAAGAAGTGTTCCAGGACTGTTTCCAAAAGTGGAAACACCGTTGGGATAAGTGTGTGCGTCGGGGAGGAGAGTACTTTGAAGGGGACCCAGATGTGTAACTTCTGAA
>JAHWFO010089157.1:0-12815 GCA_023313115.1 Rhysida immarginata
TCAAGTAAATAAATAAATAAATAAATAAATAAATAAATAAATAAATATAGACTGGAGATGGCCTCCAAACATGATGATGAGATGATGTATTAATTTTTCTATCGAAAAATGAAAGGAAAAAATACGTGTCTGCGATAGCCCAACTGGTAGAGGCATCGGCCATGATAGTCGAGGTTCCTGGTTCGAACCCAGGTCGCAGAATTTTTTTTCCCATTTTTCACAA
This sequence comes from Rhysida immarginata, assembly GCA_023313115.1. NCBI lineage: Eukaryota > Metazoa > Arthropoda > Chilopoda > Scolopendromorpha > Scolopendridae > Rhysida > Rhysida immarginata. The sequence continues at coordinate 224 of JAHWFO010089157.1, forward strand.
GTGATCATCTTGTATATGAGGCCGGCATGCCAAACCTGATCAAAACCTTTACGGACATCCAAAAAGACAAGGCCACAAGTTAAGACGAGTGTTTAGATCTGCAACAAGCCTCCAGATCTGAAGTTCGCAGGACTGACCTGGTCGAAAGCCGAATTGCTCATCACGAACAAGATTGTTGGCCACACAGAGGTCATTAAACCTCTGCAGAATGACGGGTTCGAAGACTTTTGATAGCACAGGTAGCAAGCTTACGGGCCTGTAGCTGACAGCGAGAGCAGGGTTTAGACTAGGCTTCGGCATGGTAACGATGACGGACGCCTTCGGGAAAGTAACCAAGTTTCCAGCAGTCATTCATGGCTTTGGTAATGGTCGAGACAACATTAGAAGGCAAGTTTTTGAGAGCACTATTGTTGATGCAATCAATCTGGAAGAAGCAAGCACAGCCGTAACATCCTTTTCAGGAAGCAACTCGGCGTACTTGACCTTAAATATCTTTGTGGCAGAGTTGCATAGAAACCTGAAACTTTTTACATATAGAGTACATTGCAAATAAAACTGAACCGTTTATATCTTTTCTAGTTCACATATTACGTTTCTATCTTTTCTAGTTCATATAATACATGAACTCAAAATTTCTTTATTTAGTGACTCACTGACCGATCATCAAAAATCCGAAGTATTTCCCGCAACCCTAAAAACTTGAAATTTGGCATAAAGATAGTGTTTAGGATACAATGAAAGGAAAAATAAAAAATAAATTCGAAATATGAAAGTATTAATGATTAAAGATCACTACTAAACATCGGAATGGCTATTATGCATTTGGTGACGACATTGTTTGCAAGCGCGAAGCAATTGTTTTCGACATTGTTTGGCCAATTGTTAAGAGTGAGAAACAATATACTCTGAGATATGAATTTCGTTGAAAAAGTTTGTTAATCTGGAGGCATGGAATTTATTAAAACCAGATTAATGTCAAAATATTTTCAATTTCGGTTAATTCAACAATATGTATTTTTCTTATTAAATGGTGCTAATATTCGTCAATTAAGTTCTGGTATTTTTTATAAAATGAATTGCGTAAATCGAACAGAAAAAAACTACAGCTGAACAATACTTTCAAATGCTTTATAAATAAATATGAGCTATACTCTATCCAATGAAAGTTGGAATGGGCGTGTCCAGTTAAACTTCCTATTTTAATTGTTATACATTGTTGATTCTACTTTGGCAACAATTGAAATAGGAAGTTTGGCACGCCTACTCCAACTTTCGTTGGACAGAGTATAGAAGACGATTTGACTGCAATATTTGGTCAATTGTAAAAAAAACGGAACAATTTTGAAAAAAAGAGAGAGAGAGAGAGAGAGAGAGAGAGAGAGAGAGAAATGACATCATTTGCATGACACAAAATTATAATCCTTCAACATGGTACTTCTGAATGGATGCGGAGTGATTTAGGGGAATACATTAGGAAAGTCAACGGGAAAGGCTAACAAAAATATTAGTGAATTGGTGACTTTTGATCCTGTCTCAATTTCTCGTTTCATAGATAATAATTTTAAAGCTACGTCGGACTTCATTACATCATCTGATGAGCCACTTGGTAAGGTCGAACATTACTTTTGAAGAAGTGAATACGAATCACGAAGTGTTCAACAACTACAATTGATATGGTGGGTTTAAGATGTCCCAATTCTTTACAAATCGCCACTTGAAGAGGTAGCATCATTTGTGTCAAAGTACTGTATGTCGCGTGAGTCATACCTAATAACAACATTTCGCCTACTCTTAATCAACGGGTCGTATCTTATCAAACCCAGTAACAGTACAGTTACTGTTTGCGAAAAAACCCCCACTAAAAACGTTATATGTTAGTTTGTCGATTTGGATTTTCACATCAAATTACTAAAGCACTTATCGTAGAGATATCGTAGTCAATAGCTGGAAAAAAAGCATTATCATCTAATAACCAACACTATTATGCGCCAAACAATATTGTGCGCAAAAAAGACTAAGTTATGTAAACGATTACAATCCTGCAATGTTGTTCGTATGAAATTGTAACAAATATTCAGTTCGTGGGAGAAAAAACACCTATCTTGAATTATTGTACAGGGTGTCCAAAAAGTCTGGTAACATGGCAGATATCTCAAAGTTGCCAGGTAGGCGAGATCTGATGAGTGTAGTTTATAGGTAATAGGGGAGTGGGGAATTCATTGCTGTATTCAAATTTAAATTTCTCCCCCAAATTTAAGGTCATCCATTTGCTAACTCGAAAACTATTAAAGATAGAAAAAAAAAATCCAAATAATACTCTATAGAGCAACACCACATTAGTCTAAAAACAATTTTTAATCATACCTTTCCCCTTGAAATATTTTGAGAAAATGAGCCAGAAAGAGTCACTCAAGGTCAGGTTAGCTGGCCAGGTTTCTAACACATTTGAATTGCAGTGAAGCACACCACTGGGAATTTTCTTTCCTTCAATGACTCACGCGACACCATCTATAACGACATACACCAGAAAAAAGCGAAAACCATACGCTTGATAGAAAAAAAATTGACGGATGCTCTGGTGACTGCCAAAGCCGCGGATTTTAAGGCGTAGAACTACTACTGTATGTTATTATTGGTTACCGTTAGTTTGTATTTTTTGGCGAAAAAAAGAACAAAATTAAAAAAAAAAGTTACTATATTCAATTACATTACAATTTTGTGAAGAATAGGTCTGTGATATGAAAAGTAACAGATGACAAAAGTTTCGGAGTTATATTTCTGGTAAATGACAGATCAATGTAAGTATTTCGGGGCTATGTTTAAATTGAAATGGTGTTTCATAAATTCAAATGCTCCTTCGTTTCAAAATGAAAAAATAAAGGACTTGAATAGCAAATTGGTAATTGAATTTTAATAAACCTACGCGTTTCGTGGTAACCACATCGTCAGGGTAGGACACAACTACATTCAGTCCAGGAATGTTGCTTGTATTTATGGTCTTACCCCTCCAATCAGAAACAAGTTCCAATAGAGGGGTTTACATGAAGTGCAAAACATCTATTGGTCACCAACAAGCATAAAATATTACCAATAAGACATTATAATTCATTGGCAAGACCAGTACATGGACAGTGGAATTTTATAATTTATACAAACATAATCATTTCAACCAATAACAATAAAATATAAAATATACAAAAACAAAAGCTGTATCTTTTACACACATTGGTTATCAGTACACGAATAATTTCTAAAAAACAAAAATCAAAAGTATCATCGGGTCCTTGTACTGGTCTTGGACTGGTCTTGGACTGGTTTAAAATTAAAATGTTTACACGTATTTTTACATTTTCGCTAACACAGTGATCCACAGAACACCGGATATTGTCCGGAATACTGTTCCACTCAGTAAACGTATTGACAGGGAAACTCGTAATGACACGAGATTTCACCTGTGGCGGCACGACGAATTTAAAACGTTTAGTGGTACGAACCAATCGCCCGTCGAGCATGTATTCAGTATAATAGTGAAGAACGTGATGAGGATTCCTTATCAAGTTAGCCGTTTCTCTTAGCTTATAGAAACGAAAAATAAATTCGGGAAACGGAATATTCTTTGTTAACGCAAAACGTGTAATAGAAGTATAACGAATTAAACTAAATAAACAGCGCAATAGATTGTTATATGCCACTGTAACTCTTGTTAGCTGATAAGAGCGGCAACCACACCAAATAATGAAACTGAAATCAACCGAAGCACATATCACATTATAACAAAAGGCACGTTTTTCTTTAAAATTTAACACATTCTTAAGCCGTTTTGTAATGAACATCAACTTATGCAATTTAGAAATCACATTAGAGATCATCGTATTCCAATTAAGTGAATCATTTTAAATAATACCCAAAAAGGTTGTCTCAGATAAAAGACCACTCGTAAACCTTGCATTGCTATTCAAACAAAACTTATACGCTGTGTTTTCGTATCGTTAATCGAAATACCAATCTTTACACAGTATTTCTGAAGAGTGTCGGGATCTTTATCCATAAGCTTCATAACTGTATCCTCGTTTCCTTTAATTGTCTTATATTATGTTGTCATCGACATATGTATCTAACTCACCATTCAGACATAGATTATGCATATCAAACACATAAGCAGCATAAAGCTGGGCGGAAATACTCGTACCACTGCCTTGAATAACGCCTCGAGTAGACTTATAGTAACAGTCAGAATGAACCGCCATTGTGACTCGTCTATTATCAAAATAGTCATACAAGAATTCGTCAATATTAAGATCGGTCCGTTTACATAATAAGACATTCCTTAATATTGAATTGAAAGCTTTTGAAAAATCGATTGCCATAACTGAAACAGCATAACCTGAGTCGACGTCCCTTATGATCATATCGTGCAATAACATATTCATGTCCTTCACCGACTTGTTTTGACTAATACTCAAAATATTTTTTGGACAGGCCTCTTGAATTCTTATTAAGAGTGGCTGAAAAATAATTTTATCGACAACCTTAGACGTTGTCGGAAGCTTCGTTATTGGCCTAAAGTTCGAAAGTTCAATTTTTTTCCTTTCTTATGTACAGGAGTAATCACGCCTACTTTCCATACGTCAGGATATTTCTTGTACGAAACTACTGCACGGTATAAAACAATAACAAATCTGCAATAAATGTTTGGAACAGCTTTTATCAAAATATCTGAAAATATTTCATCTGGATAAGCACTTTTTGTATTTGTATTTGCAATCACGTCCATAACATTTTTCTCGTCTATGTCCAAAAACCCACTAGTGGCACTCTTGTCACCAGAACGCTTTGGAAGGTTTACAATTGGACATACCTGAGAAAGTCAATACAAACTTGTCTGTCACGAAAAAAATCTTTGGGATCGCTTTTTTTATAATCTTTATAAAGTTTTCCCTGACCCTGACCCTGATTCTGACCCTGTTCAATGCAAACATGTTAAGCTTAGCGTGCGAAATTTTTCGTTTATATCTCTTATTAATCTGTTTCAAATTCTCCTTGTGAAGCGGTTTATCTTCTCTGACAAATCTCTTATATGCAATAGAACGTTCTTTCGCTAGATTTGTCAAGCTCGGGGACCACCACATTTTTGTTTTTTGCTTTTTTACTGTATATTTCGCACCGTTTTCCAATAATATTCTCGTCCAATCCTCCGTAATCTGACGAATAATTTCGTCTGGGGATATGTTCGGCATTATGTTATTTATCGAGGCTTGAAACCTGTCGCCAATGTTTAACCAGTTTACAGAAGCAATATTTATTTTTTTCTTATGGGAACCGTTTAATTTCTCGATCGTGCCCGACATGGTAATAGAAAATTGGATCATTCCGTTCAGTTGCGTTCAGTATTTTGTAGTAGAATCAAGACCAAAGGCATTTCAAAAGCTCCATTTGCTTTTTTGAGCCTAATTGCCTTTCATTCCATCGTTGCTTTGAACATCGTTGCTTTTCGCTCCAGACACAAGAATTTATGAATTTCCTCATCGTAGCACCTGACCTTAATTGTGTCCTTTCGACCTGTGTGGGCAGTAATTTTTTCTAGAGATAACGTTACTTACCAGAAAGAAGAGCAACCAGCAGACTAGGATGTCAACCAAAACCGTCCTAAGAAGGACGCACCTAGCTGGAAATAAGAAAAAACAAAAACTGATCTGGACGATGATCACGATGCCCAGAAGAATCAGAGCCGACGATACAAGGGGTAAGAGATCCAACGAGGAGCCTTAGCAATAGGGCGAGGGTGCTTCATCACCTATCCATCGAGGAGACGTCAAATTCTGGGTTGAAAATCAGCTGGATTCACTTGAATTCCAGGATAATCGACACTCGAACAGCGCAGGGAAAAATTAAAACGAGCAGTCCAGGAACTATGCTTCCACAGCCATACTCGTCCAAACAATAGCCAAGGGAAGTACGCTGAGTTAGGAAAGAAGCCAGATGAACCTGGTTAAGTCATCCAGAGGATAAAAGGAGTCCTTTCTTATCAGGACGATAAAGTTGATTGTTGATTGACGATAGGATTGTTGATTGATCCAGTAGGCCTTTTGGATGTCCTCGAAGTTGACGTCCAGGATGTGGCGATGCCTGAGGGAACTTCTAAAATGATCCAGGATGTGACGCCGGTGATCCAGAATATTTGCAACCAATGGATTAGATGGTCCTTAATCTTCGAAAGCAGCTTCTTTCGCGATTCTTGGACGTGGTTCCCAATGGTAGGTATACGGAAATCTTCAGCAATGGAAGTATTAGTTGCTATTCTCCTGACGAGTTGGGCAATGGTACTCAGGGTGACGTTTTGGAAGGTTTGGAGATCCTTCCATCTGGATTTGCAGAGTGTAGGATACAGGCATGCCATACAAAAGAATGGTTCCAATTACCATATTTTATAGCAAAAATTTGCTATCCACTCCAAGAGCACTGTTACGCCCAGAAGAGCAACCAGACTAAATTTTGCCTTCTTGGCCTTGTTGGTAGCATAAGAGAGATTTAGCTTGGCATCTATCACTACTCCGAGGTATTTATATATAGTTTTTTACCCGCTCGAGCTTCTTACCAGATAGGAACAGTGGCTTCGAGGGGTTTTCGAAGTTTTTTTGTAATGAACATGGCTTTGCATTTATCAACGTTTAGGTTTAACCTCTATTTAGCAAACCATTTCTCACACTGATGTAAAGCATTTTGTAACCGAGATATGACATGAACGGGATTGTGGGCACTAGTCATGATGGACGGATCCTCAGCAAACAGGAATAAATTGCACTTTGTAAAGATTGGGAAATCCTGAATGAAGAAGTTGAACAACGCAGGGCCCAGGATTAGACATGGAGCAGTCGATCTTGATACGAAAAGTCCTTTCTGACAGGAAAGAACTAATCAAAGCAATCAGATCGTCAGGAAAACTACAAGTAATCATCTCTTATCCTAGGCCGTTATGCCAGACCTGATTCAAAAACTTTCCGGACATCTAAAAAGATAAGACCATCGCACTTAGCGCAATTTAGAGGAGTGTTGAAATCAGCAACAAGCCTCCAGAACTGTAATTGGCAGGAGTGACCTAGGCGAAACCGAACTGCTGCTCACGAACAAGATTGTTGGCCACGCAGAAAGCGTTAAACCTCCTTAGAATGAGGCGTTCAAGAAGTTTTGACATCGTAGGTAATAAGCTTATGCGCCTGTAGCTGACAGCGAGAGCAGGGTTTAGACCAGGCTTTGATATAGTAACAATAACAGACTCCTTCCACTTGTTAGGGAAGTATGCATGTCTCCGGCAGTCATTTATGACCCTGGTAATAATCGGGATAACATTAGGAGGCAAGTTCTTCACGGCACCGTTTGTGATAGAATCTATACCTGCTGCTTTCCTAGTTTTAAGACGCTTTATGACGTCGGAGATTTCATTAATGCTAATAATTTCCTCAAGAGTAGGAACACGCTGATTTAGCCCATAGTAGAGTCACTTTTTAGGAAGAGTATCGCATTTGAATGAACTGTGCCGCAAGGCTTCTGATTGGCTTTTCGGTATCACGTAGCATAATCGTAGCCATTTCAAGTTTTCCGGGTGAATGCTTGCTAATCGTTTATATGTACAGTCAACCAAAGGAAATAATCCACACGAGTTTAATGCTTAATATTACATTTCATGCTAATGTGTTGTTTTAATAGCTTTTTTAATTATAATTATTTAAATTTAATTAATCTTAATTTAATCTTAATAATGTTAACTCTAAATGTAATAATAAATTAATATTGAAACGGTAAAAACTTAGAGTAAATTTCAAGTGTGGATTATTTCTCTTTGATGACTGTACTTCAGTGAGCTTTGAAACTTACTTGGGAGCACTTGAGACTTTAATCAACAAATAGTAAGTTTCAATCTATAAACAGAAACTTTATTTTCCATAGTAGTTGCATGTATTAATAATAAACAAAGTTTTCCTAAGGTTTAGAGATGAATAATATCGTCAATTAGATTTCGCTTTATCCGGGCCTTTATGCCAAATTGTTGCGCTGTAAACTGCACTAAATCCAGTAGAAAAGTAGAAAAGGGGCATTAATGTTTTGCATTCCAACTGGGAAGAACGATAAGAACAAACATCCATGTCCATGGCGGGATTTGAACACGCGACCCGACGGATTCGAGAACCGGGCCGGCGCTGTCCACTTTAAATCAAATATATCATTGAGATTTAATTTAAGCAGTACAAAAACGATGTGATAAAGAAAAAGAAAAATAAATATTAACTTATCTGTTTTTATTTTTAATTTCAAATTCATAAATACCATATATTTTGTTATTGATGACCTAAAAAATAGAAGTGATGTTAACAATTTAATTTAATCTTTTATTTTTACCACGTTAAATATATTAAAAACATATGTATCAGGTATTAAGTGAATTTTCCAAATCGTAAAATATTCCATCATAACATTTCACCCGAAATGCGGCGTGAATACTTTGAAAAAATGTTCACAAAACAACGTAATCTCCATACTGCCCTTTGTATGCAGAGAAGAACTAAACTCAAAATGGCATCGATCAAGACGATTGTGATACTCTTCCTATAAAGTGACTCGATACAAACATCGTTGACAAGTCGAGTACTTGAGCGACCATCAGGGTTTTCTTCACAAGGCGTGGTAAATTGCTTTTCCAGGGAGTCGGTTATCAGTTGAGTCTTATCGCGATCACTGGTGCCAACATCGCCATCTGAAGTAAGCAGTGGCGGCAAATTGATGGGTCTGTTTCATTTTAACGCCCTTACAGTACCCCAGAGCGAGTTGTCCTGAAATGACAAGGACTTCAGTGTTTCGCTCCATCTTTGATTTCGTAGAGCTTTAACCTCTTCCTGGACCTTGCGAGAAAGCCTGTTGCACTTTGTCTTGAAGAAAGGTAGTCGCTTACGCTGCCATAACCTTCTATAGGAATTCCTTTCTAGAATGAGACGCCTGATGTAAGGAGGGAGGTCGAGATGTTCAGGACGCTTTCGATCAGCAGTGGAGGCACTGGAAATAGTAGCATCATGGATACACTAGTGATAACACTAATATTTGTGTTGATGTCATCGTTGGCTATAAACTCCTTATATGGAATGCTATTTTCTCGGAGAATGTCCATGAAGAATTTCCAGTCTTGCTTGGAGCGAAGCCCAGTCTTCATATCGATATTTAAGCCCTTTATATTTAAGATAAGCATCAATAGTCAGAGGATAGGTCATCTACTGTAAATATATTATAAGGCTTGAAGAACCCCTTAAGAACAACTATGTCCAACACGTCACTAACTTGTGAGTGATCACAGTAGTACGTGTCGTCAAAGGGACCAGCAACAAAGGTGTCAATTTCGTTCATTATATATCCATACAAGATATTGCCGTTTTGATTGGGGCATTTAAAATTTCATGCATGGTGCTTGGCATTCAAGTTACCCGCCATTATAACTGGAATAGGCCCGGAAAGCAGGTCGTCAAGCTAAGGCGAGTTATATAATGAGATGAACTTAATTTCGCTGCTTTAGCGTCATTTATAATAACGGAAACTGCCTGCATTGCTACATAGTTGGGAGTGATAGTATCACGATGATCAATGCCGTCCTTGACAATGATTGCTGCTCCACCAAACGCATGGCTTGCATTATTACCCAAAGGCCGATCCTTGCGATAGACATAAAAGCCGGGCAATTTGAAAACTTGAGTTGATTTCAGGTGAGTCTCGCACACGAAGGCGAAGTCGACTTTCCAATTTATAAGGAAACTGTATAACTCGTTGCGCTTGCAGGCAATTCCCTTGCATTCCATAAAATCCAGCGAAGTTTCCCTTGATTAATGGTCCTATATGGGTGTCTATCCATGATTATTGGTTAGATTTGTGAGACGCAATCTGTGGCAATGCTTTTCCACTTTCTTTGTAAGGTTCAGCGAGTTTCCCAGAGTCCTATAAATACTGCGCAGTTGGTTTGGATCAACCATACCTGTGTCATCAGCATTGGATGCGACCGAAGCATAGGTTTTTCCTTCTAGCACTTTGTTACTTTTGAGCCTTTTTACATGCGGGTATTTAGACATTTTGTATAACTAGATGTATGCTGACCATCCAGCGGATACATTTAGGTGGGTCTTAACATTGCTACAGTCCCTCGATTGGTGATTGCCAGTGCACTTATCAAATCGAGGCGTTTCGGTACAACCATGAGAGACGTGACCAAAACGTAAACAGTTTTAACACTGCAAGGGCCTTTTGTTACCCCTAAATATTTCCACAATAACAGCTAGAGGACCGACACGTTTTATATTTAAGAAGGACTTGTTATGTTCAGTAATCTGAAGGATAACCAAAACCATTGGCATTTCGACTGAACCATTAGCTTTTTAAGCCTGGTTGTTTTCTTCCTGTGGTCGTCGCCAAAGTCTTCCATATCATACGTTGTATCGATATTTCGGACAACGTATTTTAGCATTTTTTCAGATTTTAGTTGATGCTAGATTTTTAAAACATCGTTGCTTTTGAATCCAGACACAAGAATCTTATGACTCATCATATGACATAAGTTATGAGTCTCTTCGTCGTGGCACTTAATTTTAATGGGGTCCTTTTTACCAGTGTGAGCGGTGATTTTGTCTAGGGACACATGCTTGGTGATCTCTTTCAGAATTTCCTTGATTGGTTTCCCATGGTGATGAATGATGATCGGAGGAACATATACGTTTCCTTTTCTATGATTAGTGTTGACAGATTTCTTGTTTTTTTTTCGCGGAAGGCAACAGCAGCTACATCACTGATGGTCGCTTCACTGGAGATGTTGTCAACAGGCAGCCCTTTTTTAGATTTTTTGTTTACAACAGGTTAATAACTTCCCTAGTTAGATCGTCATTTTAATTCTATCCATTGAGAGGGACTTTGCACGGTTAAGCAGGGGATCGTCAATGTCTTGCAAAGGTTAGGTGTCACCCACTATCATGGGCGAATTAGTATGGGAAACATTGAGAGAGCTCATCATTTCCCTGATGGTATTTTCGTGACTGGCAAGACCGCTTGCAGCTTCATTTCGGGCACCCGAAATCTCTAATTTTAACCCATCGATCTTAGAGTCCAGACTACTAAAATTCTTGGCCAGCGTTTCTACCTTGGATTCTAGGTCTAAATATTTGTTGTTTAAAGCCTCTAGCTGTTCATTAATAACGATATCAAATGCCAGGAATCTAGATCCTTACACGCATCTTTGTAGGCTAGTTCAGGCGGTAACGCTTTACTCTCAGCATATTTAACTGTACGTGTAGAAGATTTTGATGCAACGCCTGACGTCGCCACGAAGCAGATTTGGTGTGGGGTTTTGCTGTCCTTAGAAGGACGCACCTACTCAGAACGACAGTTAAAAGACTTAATAAAAAGTCCTACCTTGTTAGTCCTCTTGGAGATTCCACCGATGCACTCTCAATAGCAAACCAGGATCAGCGACTATGCACCCGGACACCTTAAAATCACAACCAGAAGTCCAAAACAGAAGCCCATCTGCGAGCACTCAACACACATCCACGATACGGAGTACGATCGTCCTCTTTTGATGAATGATGGGTGAGCAGGAGCAACGACAGCACCTGATTATATGGGGGGCGCCCACCTATCAGAGCAATTTGGCCACAGTGTGTGGTTATAGCATTCTGATTGGTGGGCTTACATAAAGGTGAAATTTCTACAAATGTGCACCACAGGCTACATGGTTGTGATAAATTTACTTTATACAGATTGTCCAAATATAACGAAAAAAGCAAGCAAATAAAGAAAAACTTTTAAGAAATTAAAAACTAAGGTAAAAACAAAAGCACCTACCGAAAGAATATGACATTTGTTATAGCGTGAAATTATTGAATTACTAAAACACTATTAGCAATCTGGTGGCCAAATTGCTCTGATAGATGGGCGCCCCCCATATAATCAGGTCCTGTTGCTCCTGGGAATTTGCAGTCGTGCATGGTTCCTGAAGATGAGGTAAATCTCGGAACGCGTAGAACGTAATAAAAGACGCTACCAATATTGCTATTACTGGACCCATTTTTTTAAATTTATTTGATTGCGTTTCAATACAATTCGTATCTAAGTTTCATCGACGGCATCACCCCTAATTTGATTCGCTTCATGTGGAGCTCTGCTGTAGCGTATTTATGCCATATTTGCACCTCTGAGATATTTCGCATTCCAACGACATCGTGAGAATTCGGTGCACTAATTCATTTAAACCAATTTTTATTTGCCAATTCCTCGTGGCCCCACGGCTATTATAATCAAGTGTTGCCGGTTACGAGCTGCGAGACACGCGGCTTTCCGTTCTCTCACTTTATCTCCCAGTTATGTCCGTCCCTTGCAAAAAGACGTTCATCTACCGTGCGACTTTACGATAGGAAGCGCTTCATCAATTCACGCTTTCCCAAGTCCTAACCATTTGTTTGTGACCATGTGCTATCTCATTTTTTATTCAGCCCTGCTGACTGCACTTCATAAACATGCTTTAGATCAGTTTAACACAACACAGTATATTATTATTCCACATGATTATTTT
>JAHWFO010089169.1:0-11922 GCA_023313115.1 Rhysida immarginata
TGGGGCTCATTTTCATGGTACGGACTGGGCCAGCTCGTTCCTGTGCAGAGAATCATGAACTCCGACCGTTATCTGAATGTTTTGGACAACTGTGCACTTCCAACGTTGTGGAATTTTTCGGAAACGGGCCATTTCTCTACCAACACGACAATGCTCCGGGCCACAAAGCGAGGCGTGTACAGCAGTGGTTTGCGGACTCAGAGGTCGAAGAAATGGGTTGGCCGGCACAAATTCCCGACCTCATCCTATAGAGAGTCTGTGGGGTGAATTGGAAAGATGCTTGCGGGCCAGATCACATCGGCCAACTTCTGTACCTGAACTGATTCTCGCTCTTCGGGAGGAATGGAGGAACATTTCGGAAAGTACCTACCAACGTTTGGTGGAAAGTCTTCCCCGAAGGGTGGAAGCTGTGATTCGGGCAAAGGGATGTGCAACGCCCTATTGATTTCCATGAAATCGTGGCTAGAGCGCAAACGTGCATGTGTCCGAATATATGTGATCATATATGTTGAAAATGTAAAAAAGCTCGTATTTTCTTTTCTTTCTCATCATTTCCGAACGTATGATATATCACAAGCCATATGTTGGCATAGTTCTAAAGACCACGTGATACCACCCCCGCAACTCTGACCCCAATGGAACACCTGGGCTTAAACTTCATACTACTGTAGATCTTACCTAGAGGAATCTGGATACCGAATTTCACGCCTTTACGTATGTAAACAGCACATAGGTATGCTGTCCTCTCTGAATCCCATCCCCGTAATTCCGACCCCAGTGTACAAATCAAAACCAAACTAAATAGTGCAGATGGACATGCCCATAGGAAGCTACATTCCGAATTTCAACCTTCTACCTCACAAAATGTAGAAATTATGAAGGGGTACACAGTTAAGCCATTATAAAACCAATAAGTAGCTCCATTCTTTCGCAACTGAATATAGATATGAGCACTTGAGCAATCGTGCGTCGACAAAGCGATTTCACGTGCGCGCGCTGATATCAGTAATGCTTAAAAGATGATCAGAAAGTAACAATGTATTCCTTCTTGATAAATCGATTGTTATATGACATGCCATTATCTTTGTATTCTTTACACTCACTGTTTTAACACGTGAATTCGACTTGAAGGGGTCCACGAAAAATTCTGAAAAGTTGATACGGCCGAGCTAAGACTTTGATGGTTATATTTCTGAAAACAGAATTTGAAAAAGTTAATCCGATTTCAAGTTATCCTGCAAACGGCGGACGGCCGGCCGGATAAACGTACAGACCAAGGGCGCATTCTTATAAGTAGCTTTTATGCTAAAGCTCTTTGACGTGTCCGTGGTTGTTCGCGCATCAAGCAAAAACTACTGGACGGATTTTAATGAAACTTAGTATGGTTATAGCTTACAGTGTGGGTCTTCAACTAGGGTACTTTTTCTGCGTGAAAATGTCTCATTCCCACGGGAAAACTCCAAAACGGCGCGGTGGAGTGGTAGTTAAACTTGACAACAGATGTCCCGCGAGTTTTTAAATTCGCACAGCAGTAGTTAAACTTGCCAATAGATGTCGCCAGATAAGAGTTATGCCTTCTAAATATGCCTTCCAGAAAGAGGTGAAATCTTTCTCAGGACTCCAGAAATGCTACGAGAATGAGCCAAATATAAATGAAGTACGTGATGGCTATAGCTTTTAACTTAGTGTAGTTATAGCTTATAGTCTGGGTCAACATTTAGGCTACTTTTTCCTGCGGGAAAATGTTCCATTCCCACGGGAAAACACAAACACTGGAATCATGCGATGTTCAAAAGCTTGCCAAAAGATGTCGCACGAGTGTTTTAGAGTCTTTTAAACCGCGCTACGATTTATTTTTTTCCTTTTGAAGTTAAAACTATAAGATAAGGGTTGCCACCTATCCGGTGTTGGGCTGGAGACTCCTGTATTGGTCTTTTTTTTCCGGACCCCAGTTTCAAACAACCATTCTCCGGTGTTGCAGCCGTAACTGCGGGACTCGCAAGTCACTTTGAAGGTTTCGATTTTAGAAAGAACTCAAAATCCTTGACACTCCTACAACCATGGATTCAAGGGGGGCATTTCAGGACGGTACAGAAAGTACGCCAGCCTGTGTAAAAAGACATGATTTTGAAAAAATTCTGTTTTGTTTGACGAAGGTGACAGCCCTAATTCCGGTTTTGAAACTCTTTGAAGGTGGCAAATTACGGATTTCGAATTTTTCTTTGCGTATTGGTTGTTGTTGTTTAGTTTTGTCCTTTGGCTGCAGTTTTTGAACTTTTTTTGCGCTGATTTCCTCCGTATTGAGTTCTACGTGAGCGGAGCCGCGGGCACAACTAGTTACAAATAATTGTGATTGTTGGTGATCCGTTCATCGGATTTTGAAATTTGTTTATTTTTTGGTTTGTTCGGAATTCCATGATGAACAAGTCTTCAATTGGATTTTTTCGTGTATTTGTTAAGCCTAATTTGCATATTTGGGATGATGAAAAGTGCAACATGGGATAGGTCACCCAAAACTTCCTATTCATTAGAATCATCAAAATTGCCGTATCTGCTTCGGTTACGAAAATAAAAGAGGGGGCTCATTTTTGCATCCACCCTGTATACTAACATATCCAATAGAAACAATTATTTTTTATAAAAGAAAACAAACAGTAACTACAAGGTCAAGAAAGGACATATTTAGAAAACTTTAACCAATCAAACACTGGGATTGGTCTGCGGTCCGAATTCAGGAGCTGGTTGCTAGATTGTTTATTCGCAATCTTCAAGGATTCTAAAAAATTAGGTACAGGATGGTTATAAAATAACGTGAGGTATCCAGAGCCCTCTAGCGACAGTAATGGACGAAACATAACAAAATTTGATGGGCGTACATAGTGGACCATGGGATTTCGATATTTAAAAAAATAAAAATTAGTACCAAAAGTCGCCACTAATAAAACTTTGACGCTGTTTACCGAATAAAATGCATTAATTTACATAAACGCGTTCCGTGTAGCGATCATGAGTATAAAAGGAAAGGCTGGGAGAATTCTCATCATTCTGAGGCCTCCTGCCTTTCGATGGCTCTTACCTTATGGGACCGTGCTTTGTTAGTCAAGCTGTATTATCAGCGGAACGAGAATGCCAATGCTACAATTCGTGAATTTTGGCGGTTAAAGAAGTAGCGAAAAGGACCGATGAGCATAACAAACTTAAGAAACCTGATTCTACGATTTAAAACTACAGAAGCTCTAGAACAGCAACCACGCCTGGGACGCAAAGTCAGCGACAAGTTGAAGAAGTTGCAACTGCTGTTGTCGAACAGGAGATGGCAAATGTGCAGGGTACTAGCAGTACTCGCGTAGTATCCCGGCGCACGCAGATCCCATACTCAACATCAGATGTTGAAGTTTTACCCGTATAAAATCTCTGCTGTTCAAGAATTGCCCCCTGCCGATGCGGCCATCCGATTAGATTTTTCATTGAGATTCTTAGCACGCATGAAAGTTGATGGTATCTGCCCGTGGCAGATTTTATGGAGTGACGAAGCACACTTTCATTTGAACGGTCGTATTAACACGCACAACTGCTGCATTTGGGCTGCGAATAATCCGCACGCTTGTGTGCAGGAGCCTCTCCACTCGCCAAAAGTCACTCTGTGGTGCGGCTTTACAGCATCTTTTATCATCGGTCCTTACTTTTAGAAGTGAAGTAGTAAAACTTCCTTATGCTTTTACATTGACATGGAAGAAAATAATTTTTTATTACTGAAGATTTAATGCTTATCTGAAACCAATGGGGAAGTTGCATGGAATTTCTTTTACAAATTAAAGCACAGTTTCATACAGATCGTGTTATGCTGAATACGAAATTGTTGTTAAATTTATTAGAAATATTAAAGAAACCTATTAAAATTAGCGCTAAAAACGTGAAACCACGCCTCCCAACGAAAACGATATCTGACGTCACTTTCCATCAAACGCAATGATTTTATGTGTACGTGAAGCTCGATCTGATTATTAAGCATTGTTGGCTGTAAGCTTTAACCATTGTCGATGATAGTGAGGAGCAGGCAAGTGACATCATATTACTCACAGACTATGACGTATCGTTTACTTGTGGTGTCAACTTTAACATTTTTTTAAAAAATAACTATAAATTTTTTTCACAAACGAATTACTATTCCCTGATATTGATAACTAATACTATAGAAAACAATAATTTAAAATTTTCATGCAATTTCCCCATTGTTGTAGAAAAAATTTACAATTTTAGTTTACAATGAAAAATTAGAACAATGAAAACTTTTAAATTTAGTTTACAATTTTTGATAAGATATTTGTAGAAAAAATTGCAACCGAACATTAAAGTGTGCAATCACTCGAAATTGTCTCTGCGGGAGTTTTGCGAAACAGTGGCGCTGCAGCAGATTTGACTCCAATCGCAGGAATTGTTTTTTAGTTTGGGTCGTTTATTTAATTTCATTTAAAAGATATTGTAGAACAACTATTATTTATTTTTTCTTTGTTATGTAGTTAAACAAATTGTTAATGAACGTAAGTATATTTAAAAAATAAATTGAATAAAAAAAAAATCAAATTGATTATCATACCATTTCATATCATGGTTATGGTACCCAAAATGTTTCTTTAAATTTATAATTAATTTATTAAGAAAAAGTGAACACAGCGTGGTAAGATTCTGTAAAAAAAAAAAAACTGACTTTTTGGATAGAGTGTAAGTGATAGTAGGGGCTTAGAAGACATCTTATATACAGGAGCCTTTAGAGGGGGGGGAGGGAAAGCCAAAAACACTGAAAGAAGCTGTAGAAAGCCCCTTGACAAATGAGAGAATAGTTGGAGGGAGAGGGAAGTGGGGGAAAGGTAATGAAAGAATGGTGCCTTTGCGAAGGTTAATGTCATTATAGGGAATTGAATTGTTATGGAAATTGTTATGAAGAATATAAAGACTAACGTCCTGTAAGGAGTGGCCACGAGAATTTAAGTGTTTAGCGACTGTATTTTGTTCACCCTGTATTTTGTATTATATCCAGACTAGTTTTTTATTTTCTGGCTTGAGAATTGAGGAGAGATGTTTGTAATGCAGTGAAAAGTAAAACAAAAAATTTGAAAAGTTGCTCTCTTAATATTTGAACTCCTTCTCTGATTATACGAGGGTGGGCTGAAAAGTAATGCCTCCATGGCTGTAACTTTTTTATTTTTTAACCGATTTTCAAAATTCTTTTTGTATCTGATACTCACATTTTTCCTCTATGTAATGCACTATTCACTTTTCGACATAGTCCCCATCCATTTCCACGCGTGACTAGTCGGGTGAACCCGTCGGAGAGGAATCCCGGGGTTGTCGTCGACACGAGGATTGAATGGCAGCTTTGGATCCTCTTCTGCAGCACGATAACGCCCGTCCGCACACGATCGCCACACATCAGAGGGGGTTGCAGCGCCTACAGTTCAAAGATGAAAAACTGCAGTTCAAAAATGAAAGACTTTGCACCTTGCGACTTTCACCACTTCCCAAAGAGGAAAGAGCACCTTAAGGGGCATGAGTTGCATTCTGACGACGAGGTGAAACCTGCCGTTCGGTCTTGGTGTCGACAACAACCCCGGAATTCCCCTCCGACGGGTTCACCCGACTAGTCACGCGTTGGCACAATGCGTGGAAAGGGATGGGGACTATGTCGAAAAGTGAATACACCTATACCTCGTTATACGTACTGATTGGTTCCAAAAACTTGGTACGTAAATCGAATATCCGTATAACGAATACGTACTTTTCAGGGTCAGTAGAAAAGTCGAGGCAATGGAAAAACGTGAGACGTTTTATTATGTAGCTCTCATCAGAGGTCACTACTGTACTTTTTAAAAATAAATTTCCGTGATAACGCTTTGACAATGCACATCAATGATTTTCGTGATAACGCTTTGACAATGCACATCAATGATTTTGATACAAAATATACACAAAGTAAATTGAATCTGTTTCAGTGTTTTTTTATGTGAAATAATACAGCAAAGTTAGTATTTATTTTTTATAGTCTTTAGTTTATTATTTTTATTTCTTTATAAACATAATAATACACATGAAACAAAAATCGAAAATATATAGCCTAAATTAATTTATTAGAGTGGAAATAATGACGACGTACTTGACGAGGTCATAGTGCTGGCGCTGATGATCAGTGTATTTCCACTCTACTCTTTATTTAATCTCGTGTGACGAAAAATTGGGTACGTAAAACGAATTCGTGCCATAATTTGAAAAGTACGTAAATCGAAAAGTACGTACAACGAGCGTACGTATAACGAGGTATGGGTGTAGTGCATTACATAGAGGAGAAATGTGAGTATCAGATACAAAAAGAATTTTGAAAATCGGTTAAAAAATAAAAAAGGTTACATGACTTTTCAGCCCACCCTCGTACTTGCACTGTTATTTATTTTTTAAGAGTATAATTCTGTTTTAAATTTATTCATACTAAAAGGCAATAAAGTTTAATAAATGCACAATTGAAATTTTATTTTTGATTTGTTGTCATTCATTTTAGATTTTATCATTTTGTAAATAAAAGTTAACAGGAAAATAAGCTTGGAGCCAAAACAGCAGTGGCGCCGTCATGTGGTGGAACATAGGGAACTACGGAGTTTCACTACTTCCCTTCTATGATTATGCTTTTACGAAGAAAATCGTGGAAGTGGACCAGTGACCTGTATCATTACTGCTGACACGTACGCCGATATGCTACAACTTCGTGGTTCCACAACTGCAACAACGAGGATGTCTCGATTCATGCAGGATGGTGCATCACTCCACATTGGAGGTAAGGTACAGTCGGGCGCAATTTTTGAGCACGTGAATTGCACATCCCAAGCGTTTACATGCTATCTTGTTTTCATTCAGAAGGGACAGGTCCAGTCTAATCTGCCTTGACTCTCAGTAACCGATCAACATCCGGTAACCTCAGGTAAAAACCTTTTTGCGCCCGACTATACAGCGTGTGTGGGGCAACATTTCTCTGACAGCAGAGTCATTCGTCGTGCATTTCCTACAGTATGGCCACCGAGGTCGCCCGATCTCAATCCTTGTGACTTTTGGTTGTGGGGATTTCTTAAAGATGTTGCGTACCAAGGACATGTCCCCGATATCGCAACGTTGGAAGATCGAATAACGTTACAGGTGAGACAAATTAATTCTGATATCTAGTGAGGCGCCATGGAAAATCTCGTACATCGAATATTATATTCCACTAATGAACCTCATTTGTAAGATACAATCATTTGTTGTTAATAAAATTGATGTGTGCTGTTTCGTTTGGCATTTAATCATTCAGTATTCACACTAATAGACTTTTGACTTTTATTGGTGGTACTAATTTTTAATTTTTTTAGAAATCGAAATCCCATGATTCACTATGTACGCCCATCAAATTTGATTATGTTTCGTCTAATACTTTACTAACTAGAGGGCTCTGGATACCCCACACTGTAAATGAGGATCCTTGGTGGAATATAATATTTCCACACGACCCGGATTGATAACATGATCCGCAAAAGCGGAGACGTTCGTTCTCCCATTTTTTATGAGAAATACTTACTAATTCAAGTGGTAATTTTTCTTTGGCTCTGCCCATAATAATAGCAATCACATGAGTCACACGATAATTTATAAATTCTGATTTGTCTTCTTTCGGTATCTTATCTTTGATACTGCCAATAGCTTTCATCGAAATTAGCTAAATCTTTTGGCTTAAAATTAGCCTACAAAAATAACAATATCCTTAAGAAAGGTCACCAATAAGGAGATTTCTCCCAAACCAATCTAACTTCGGTTCCCGTTTATACACGCTGAAGAAAAGGGCTTAACTCTCGAAATGTACATACAGGTATTGGACATTGAAACTGAAACACCTGGTAGAAATCCAAAATCTTTATTTAATAAGGTGTTGGGGCACCGTGGGCAGCCAGCACAGCAGCAACACGTCTTGGGAAGGATCGGTAGAGGTCCTGCACAGTTTGCACCCCAGACCATTACTGATCCACCCATTACTGATCCACCTCCGTGTTTGACTGTGGGTGCCAAGCAGTCTGGGTTGTAGGCATCAGAGGGGCTCCTCCAGACGAATACCCTCCCTGTTGTTTGGAAGACAGTGTAGCTGGACTCATCCGAGAATATAACGCGTTTGAGGTCATCCAACGTCCAGGTTTTATGCGTCCGGCACCACTGAACCCACTTGGAGGCATTTGTACTACTGATGAAAGGCTTCGGTATAGCAACCCTGCCATGGATGTTGGATTTATGCAGGTAACGACGGATTGTCTTCGTGCACACAGGTCCCTGGAGGTGTGTATTCGTTTCTGCGGTGATTTCTGCTGCGGTGGTTTTCCGCTTTCGTGCAACAATCCTGGTCAATGTCCTGACGTCTCTTTCCGACAACTTCCGTTTTCCCCTGCATTTGCTCCTCCTGGACGTGGTTCGTCCTTCCTGTTCATATGCACACATCACCCTGGATACTGTAGCACGTGAGACATCACAAAGTGTGGCAGTTTTGGACACAGATGCACCTGCTAGACGCGCCCCAACAATCTGCCCTCTTTTGAAGTCGGATATGTCTCCCATTATAGCGCTCTGCACAGACAATTTGAAGCTTACTATCGAACTTTTCTACTGGAGTGACTACCAAGACCTCTGACACGTGATTCATTGATATGCATACGATTAATTTCCTAGCAGAAGGTTCTATTCAGCCCTAGGGGTAACCAGTGCTATTTGCGAAGGTGTTTCAGTTTCAATGTCCAATACCTGTAAATAGCTTTAAATGGGCGAACGTCATCAGCTCATGAATTGTAGAGTGACGTTAAACGAAAACACAGTCCACGTACAGCCTTTTATTAAGTACAAATTAAAAAATTCAAGCTGTAAAAATTATAAAATACAAGCTGTAAAAATTATAAAATACAAGCTGTAAAACAAACCAATAAGCGCGCGACTTTGAGAACTTAACGATATGTGACCATAACCTTAAATTGAATGCATACTTTTTGCACAAAAAACAGTACGCAGCATATCCCTCTCGTATCCTAATATCCTAAGTGAGAGAGCGAAAACAATTTTTTAGAATACAATTTAAACAACATTTTGCCAAACTTGTATTGGTTATGTAGGTGGATGGAGAAAGAAAGAGAGAGAGAGAGAGAGAGAGAGAGAGAGAGAGAGAGAGAGAGAGAGGGGATGGGCGCCTGAATATCGCGAGCTTGAGGAATCAAGCAATGCGTTTATCAACCTCTATGAGCCAAAATTGTACAAATTTAGTATAGAGAGAGTCAAGTATGCCTCAGCAACATTGAGAAATGTGAAGTTTGTATTTTTATTTAACATTTCAACCCGGTACAACCGTTAGAAAAAAAACAAAACAAACCCTCATGTGAGCAATGGTAATCAGTGAGAGAGGCAAAACTGAAAATAAAAACAAAATTTCCAATAGCCCAGCTTTAAAATAAGCTTTAAAAGGTTAGCGAATACGACCCTTTCATCAGGTTGTGTGACCTCGTTGTATTTATAAACAATGATATGAGAGTTCAGACAACATTAGTCCCTACTTAGCTGCACCCTATCCATTGAAAACAATGTATCCATTAGTTGAAAATTAAAATTAAGTTATGTAAAGAACACATCTGTATTTATTTGAAACAGCAGTCTTAGAAGACATTGTAAAAAAGTTTGGAAAAATTTGGTTACCCTAGAAACAATAGTGAATTAGTAATTAGGTAATCCGTAGTGCATTAGTAATAAGGTAATCCGCTGAGGCGCCAGTATGAAAGCCGCTACCCGAAAAGTATGGTATATAGAAGCTCGTCAAGAGGTGTTCACTTGTAAGCCAGAATCACCCAAGTGGCTTTTGCTGAGAGCATTAGGACCCCTCTAACCCAGGGGTATATCAGAGGATGATAAAATTAATTTTATTCCAGGCCCCACCCAAATAAAAGGCTAACGCCCAAATTAAAAGGCCACCACCCAAATTAAAAGGCCAACGCCCAAATTAATCAACCAACGCCCAAATAAAAGACCAACGCCCAAATTAATCAACCAACGCCCAAATTAAAAGAACAACGCCCAAATTAAAAAGCCAACGCCCAAATTAAAAGGCCAACGCCCAAATTAAAAGAGGGGAGATGAGGTGGTGGGTCACGTGAGATGCCTTCTACGCGCGGATTGGTTGAACGTCTGTGACGTCAGGTAGGGGTAGGGGGTTGGTAGAGGGGCCACGTGGGGCGAATACTGCACGCTGATTGGTGGAAATCTACGCGCATATCATTAAAATTGACCACGCCCACCTCATTAATCAATGCCCACATTAAATGACCACACCCTAATTAAGGGAGGGGAGGACTTTAATTAGATCAAATAAAGGGAGGGGAGGACTTTAATTGGATCAAATTGGCCACGCCCACCTCATTAATATGCGCGTAGAGCGACGGGTTATCTACTCCGGCGGCAGCTTCTACGAAGTGATCATGGGGAAGTACATTGAGCGCTATGACAAGTGCTTAAATAAACTTGGAAACTATGTGGAAAAATAGTTAAAGGTACATAGAATCTGGTAAAGAAAAAATTTTGAATATATATGTAGTAGTTTTGTTTTTATTACCGAACGGAACTTACTTTCTGGACGAGCCTCGTACATTGAGATTTTTATTTACGCTTGTGTTTGTTTGGGAAAGTGAGGAAGTGAAAGAAAGAAAGAAAGAAGAATGGGTGGTGCCTCAGGATATTTTTACCCTTAGTAATCGTTAAGCATTTATTTATAATCAATTTTTATTAGTAAAATAAAGACGAATTATTTTCGCTTTCCAATTAATTATCCCCCCCCCCCCCCCCTCAACTGTATTACTGCTCCCGTTTTCTGCAGAAGAGGAGTAGCATTATTAACGTTGTAAGCATAATGATTTTTACTTGATAACAAATATGTATATAAATAAAATCTTGTAAACATTCCAAGGAGGAGCTTTAGCAGTGAAGGAGAAATACATTTATACATTGATTATAAAAATTAATCTCCCCTCCCCCCGAGTAGAGTAAGGCAAATAGCATATCCTGAAGTCATCTATTTTTACCCCTTTATCTGGACTTTTTACCTCTCCCCAAGTTTTTTAATTAAAAATTAATTTTCTCGAACGTAATACACTATATGATCAAAAATATCCGGACACCCCTCACAGATCATCGATTGGCCCAATGTCACATGATGATGACTTGCACATCATTTAAATAGCTTCCCACACCTTCAGACACAACTCTGCTTGGACATTGCAGTGAGTTCCAACGTGGAACCATCGTTGGATGTCACCTATGCGGCAAGTCCGTGCATGACATTTCCAGCCTTCTTCAGATACCCAAGTCAACAGTAGGCGATGTCATTATGAAATGGAAGACCCGGGGATCAACAACAGTTCAACAACGAACCGGTAGACCCAAGAAACTAACGGACAGAGACCGTCGAGTGCTTCGTCGTGTCACCCGCAGCAACCGGAAGTCCTCGGCGGAAAAAATTGCCACAGAGTTTCGAAACGCCTCTGCAAATGATGCCAGTACCATGACAATTCGTCGGGAACTGCACACGATGGGATTCCATGGCCGTGCTGCTGCCCACAAGCCCCATATCAGCAGGGTCAACGCCAAGCGACGTCTGGAGTGGTGCAAAGCCCACAGAAACTGGACAATGGACCAATGGAAACGTGTAATGTGGACAGACGAATCTCGCTACACACTCTGGCAATCCGATGGACGAGTTTGGGTTTGGTGCATACCTGGAGAACGCTTCTTACCTGAGTGCACAGAGCCCACAGTCAAGTTCGGAAGAGGAGGAGTCATGGTGTGGGGCTCATTTTCATGGTACGGACTGGGCCAGCTCGTTCCTGTGCA
>JAHWFO010089178.1:0-18575 GCA_023313115.1 Rhysida immarginata
AAGTGAGTTTTGAAGGAACCAGTATATCCATGGCCTAATATGAAGAATCAAAACCCATGGGGAAATGTAATAGTTACATGGTAGTTAAATATTCTACTATCACCATATGAGACTGTCACATGGCCCCTTCAAAGTCTCACTGACTAAACTATAACCAATTTTACAATTTCTAAAATCCTGGTCAAATACTGAAGTTGGAAGAGTGATCAGAATGAACAATCTGGTAAAAACCAAAACAAGAAATGTTATGTGTATGAAAAACCTGAACGGTATTCTTACTCAGAGCAGGCCTTCGAGAACGAGGTAAATGCTTTCGAATTATGATCCGCCACTATAAAAAAAAATTGGTGATTCTCAATTTTGGACATTTAGGCCAATTAATATTAAAAAATATTTAATATAAACACCATACATGGGATTTGTTTTTAAAAGTCACTAAACACCATTCATCATGCAATGAGCCATTACATATTATCGTCAGACGTATGCTCGCTAGGGTATGAAAACTTCGCAATTGTATTTTTCCTAAAATAACCGGTAAGCTTTCTTGTTTGTTTATAATTTAATAAACTGCGTTAAGAGAGGAGGACCAAATACTGGGATAAGTGTGATAACTGTCCCATGTCAAGTCTGTTTCTTAAGAACTACTTTTTAAAACTATATTGCCGACTATAGTAGTCTACGCTGAATATGGATTGATTGAAATACTGGTAAATTCTATGCTTCATGCCTTTCTTAGCTTTTTTATTTATACCCTGCTCTTAAGGGAGCACTTCATACATCTAGATATTGAACTGAATGAAAATAAGTAACTGTCTCTCTAATTTTAAAGATAACTCCAGTTCTGTTTATATAAGCTATTTGCAAATAACTTTATCCATTAACCATTGCATAACAGACCATCCTTATTTTTTCATAGGAAGGAATCCGAAGAAATGTCTTCTTTTACGGGATTTTCGCTTGAAGATCATCTAAATCACCAAATCGGGCGATTACCTTATTTATACAAGAGATCATTCGACATTTACCTGCGAGGGATTTACATAACTGTGCGAAAGTATGTAAACTGTGGAATTCAATAAGCCAGAAAGCCAAGAGGAGCCGCCATCAATTTTCCTGGCTGCTTTGGAGTTGCTCTAAAGAAGTGAATGAAAAAAACGATCTTAAAATGTCTAGAAGTTTGGCGACGTGTACAGTCGGCCGAAACTGGCGATTCTATTTTGTGCGTTCGAGGTCGTGAAGAATCACTACGGAGTAGCCAGAAAATTGAGCATTTGGAATGGTATGGGTAAGATTTAGTATTTAAGACAGACCTTTATTATTATTATTATTATTATTATTATTATTATTATTATTATTATTATATAGTACAGACTTTTGTCGAGTCTAATACGACTTTTCTTTCTCTTTTTTTTTCAGTTCTGAAGGCTATGACTGCAGAGTTACCCGAAGACTGCTTATTGTTAGGTGTAAACAAATGTGACATTATAGGAACAAGTGCTTCGTTAGGAGCTATTATTTAGAGGGCGAACCTTCCTTTGCCAGTCTCTTTCTACCCGAGATACCAGGTCGATCTTTATTCGTTCGCAGTTCCTAAAAATGAGGATTTCAGGCCGTACTGCTCATTAAGTTCGAAACAACTTATGAGATTCACTGGCGTACCTGCCCATGAAAAGGTGAAGTGCATGGTTGTCTTTTGTGATTTAAAATCCTACGGGTATTCTGCAGAAGAAGGAATCCGAATAAATGTCTGCTTTTACGGGATTTTCGCTTGAAGATCATCTAAGTCACCAAATCGGGCAGACTCCCCTAATTGTACAGGAGATCATTCGACATTTACCTGCGCGGGATATATATAACTGTGCGAAAGTATGTAAACTGTGGAATTCCATAAGCCAGAAGGCCAACAGAAGCCGCCATCAGTTTTCCTGGATGCTTTGGAGTTACTCTAAAGAAGTGAATGAAAAAAAGGATATTAAATTATCTAGAGTTTGGCGACGTGTATAGTCGTCCGAAAGTGGCGATTCTAGTTTGTGCGTTCGAGGTCGTGAAGGATCACTACGGAATAGCCAGAAAATTGAGCATTTGGAATGATATATGTAAGAATAGTTTATGGTTTATGAGTGCATAAAACAGACCATCCTTTTTATTTTACAGGGTGTCCAAAAAATCTGGTAACATGGCAGATGTCTCCAAGCTGCCAGGTAGGCGAGATCTGACGAGTGATTTATAGGTAATAGGGGGGGGGGGATTCATTGCCGCACTCAAACTTGACTTTAAAGGTCATCCATTTTCTAACTCGAAAACTTTTAAAGATAGAGAAAAATTTCCATTTGCTACTCTGTAGAGCAACACCACATTAGTCTAAAAACCATTGTTAATCACACCCTTGAGATTCAGGTGAAGACGATAGCACATTAGAATTGCAGTGAAGCACACCGTTTAGAAGGGGATGCCCACTCTTGAGTGACTCTTTCTCGCCCATTTTCTTAAAATCTTTCAAGGGAAGGGGTGTGATTAAAAGTTGTTTTTAGGCTAATGTGGTGTTGCTCTACAAGGTAGCAATTGGAATTTTTTTCTTTATCTTTATTAGTTTTTGAGTTAGCAAATGGATGAATTTAAATTTGGGGGTCAAGGTCTAATTTGAGTGCGGCAATGAATTCCCCTATTACCTATAAACCATGCTCATCTTTGAGATATCTGCCATGTTACCAGACTTTTTTGACATCCTGGCTATTGCAGACTTTTCTTGAGCCGACACGACCTCTCTCTCGCTCTATCTTTTCCAGTTCTGAAGGCTATGATTGCAGAATTGCATGGAGACTGTCTTTTGTTTAGTGTAAACTGTCGTGACATTATAGGAACAAACGCTTCGTTAGGCAGCAATTATTTGGAGGGCAGACCTTCCTTTTTCCGTCCATTTCTGCCCAAGTTACCAGGAGTCCATCTTTATTCGTTCGCCATTCCTAAAAATGAAGATTTCAATCCGTTTTGCGACTGGAATGATGAACAAGTTATTATATTCACTGGCTTACCTGCCCATGAAAAGGTGAAGTGCATGGTTGTCTTTTTGCGGTGCACAGTCGCACGGGTTTTCTATGCCCACAATGATAGCACGCAGCTTCTTGATGCAACGAAATTATAAGATTGCATGTGGTTTCGGCAGTCCTTCTTCTTGCTCCAAATCATAATAAAAAATTCTTCTCCAGGTGCGATTGGGTTTGCTTTTTCCGGAGACAAGGTTGTAGCTGCATCATTGATGTTTGATGGAAATATTCAAGATGAAGAAAATGTCCGCAGTGCCCTGATGCAGTTGAAAAGTTGTGGTCTACCTGAAAATAAAAGTTTTGCATTTATGCTTGCGTGGAAGCCATGTCCCTTTAATGTGGCAGTGTTTCGCAAGTTTTACCCCAAGACGCCAATTTTTGGAAGTGGGGGATCTGGAGGTTTTGGCACAACGTTTTTGCTGTCTTCTAACGATTTACCCGAGGGTAATGAAGATCTGGGTGAATTCTGTCATATTTGGAACATTTGTCATCCCACGGGAGCTGCTGTAGTTCTCATATCCATTGTTGAATAATTATCATTGTGACAGTTTTGTTTAGAGTAAAATAAATTTATATTCTTGTTCGGAATTTTTCTTGGTCTGTATTTGTTTCTCTTCTTTTCACGTTAGTCTCAGCTTTCGTTCCTTCTCGTGCCATGCGATGTATCGAAGTATTCGGTTGTAATCGATGTTTTATGAATCGCTGCAGCTGGGGTTAATGGATCTGGTTTGTCGAAGAAAATGAGGTAACAGTGACTTTTCATATACATTTCATATGGACTTTATACTTTCATCTTTTTTCACGCCATGCCTCCGGACATCTATATCTATATAGACAGGATTACAGGGAAAGTCGACCTAGATATTTAAGGAAGTTATTATTTTGGTCGTTGTCGATAGATTTGACCCTATAATCTACTATCCAAAAGTTAACCGTTTTCTAGATATGTGACTTTTAAATTAAAAGAAAAAATATCATTTTTTACTCTAATTTCAACTTTTTTTTTTAATTTCCAGACCCTAGGGTCCAATTTTTTGCTGTTTTTACGCAGAGAGTACGCCAGTTTATAAAAATAAGTAATAAAATTTGAAACAACTTGCATGTGAAGTAGGGAGCATGAAAATTGGCAAGATCCAAAACTAGCGTTTCAATACAAGGAAACATGACATCCATACAAGTAAGATATCGTTAAGTACCGGCAACATTTGACAATAATGTGTGCTATAAAATCATTTCTTGATCTTCCCTCCTTGTTTTTGCAAGCAAGCATTCCTGCAATCTGCTGAGCATGCCATCGAAAAACGACTCCAACAGATCAAACGACATATTGTCCCACATTTCTTCTACCAGACGTTTCCAGTCATTGAAATCTGTTGGGCCGTGTGTGGCAAGAGCACATTTACTAAATATGTGGATGGTGAACGACCAACTGTGCAATACGGCGTCGATCATTAGCCTCTACAATCTTGGGTCTACTTGATCCAGCTTTGCGTTCGATGTCTTCTCCTGAATCCAATTTTTTCATTATTCGGTAACATGTTCTCAAAGTTATACCTTTCACTGGTCTCCTGTCTATTTCTGATGCCAATTTCCCAAAAAACTCGGAGTGTGTTTCTATTCTGCTTTTCCATTGCTCATATTATCGGTAAATTAGCTATGCAACAACCTTGCGTTACTTATATGGCTTCAATGCGATATACCTGCCCTACCTACGTTTATAATGAACCCGTTCACCGATTTTGCATGTTGTAAGGTCATTATTTTACATACACTTTAACATTATGTAAATACTGCAGTTTTGCCGATTTTTATGCTCCCTACTTTAGATGTTCTCACTAAGTGTTCACAAATTTGAAGCATGTTAATTAAAAAAGTTCTATGGAAGTTATCCTGCAAATTATTTTAATAACTTCTACGTCTTTTTCACTATCCAAAAAGGGATAATACTCTCAGTCAAGTAGGCAAATCAAACACCCAAAATGACAGAGAAAGCGGTCCCAGACCGCAAAGCGTAAATATTTATTTAAAAGTCACATATCTAGAAAACGGGTAAGTCTTGGATAGTAGGTTATAAGGTCAGATCTATCGGCAATGACTTAAATAATAACGTCCTTAACTATCTAGGTCGACTTTCCCTATAACCCTGTATAAAGAAATATGTTTGACCTTGACTCCCAAATTTAAGGTCACCTATTTGTTAACTCGATAACTATAGGGTGTGATTCAAAACTGTGTTTAGACTAATATAGTGTTGCTCTATAGGGCGAGATGCATTTAACACTCCAAAGACGACGCGCGGTCTCAGAGATCACATCACTCCAGTCATTTTTTTTTACTTCTTTTTAATTTTTTATTACCTAAACATATTCTCTAGTTAATTTTCAATACATTTTTTGTTTATTAATATTTTTCTACTTAGAAACTTTTATTTGAAAACAAATATTTGGAGCGAAACGCAAGTTATACTGCAAGTATACTAATGCTGTTTTCTGAATTTCAAGAGCAATAGACTCTTCTATAAATATAATTTCATATATATTTGACCCTCGTGGCTTATATTGGAAAGTCGATTTTACAAATAAAATACTTAAAAAAATATACAAAATTTGAAAATTCGTTAAAAGTTTTTTACAAGATAAAATTAGAAGATATTCCGATTTATACTAGGCATTTTTATCCTCTGAGAAATGATTGCTATTATTTATTTTGTATAATGGTTTTCTTTTTTGTAAGAAAGTACGCATGTATGAAAAGTAAAAATAATGCAAAGTATCAATTTTCAACTATTTTATTTTTGTAAATGCCTTTCCTGAAATATTCATGCCTAATTTTGACGGAAAAAGAAGGGTTTTTAAATTTCTTTCTAAAAGTTGCGTTTTCTTAGACAATATTGAAATGGTTTTTGAGGTGTTCTATTAACAATGAGGTAAATTAAGTGATAGGTAAAAAATATTCAGGAAAAGTAGCTTCAAAATGCGGTCTCGCAGACCGCGCGCTACCACCCGTGTAACAAACACTCGTGCCACCTCTGGTGTGTCAAAAAAGAAGCTTCGGCCAAATTTTGATCTTTCCGTATGTTTTCAATCTCCTTCCAAATGGTTGGATGTGCATGCCCCACCGGTTACCCTACACATGATCGAATCTCACTTCATCGAATCGGCAAACCTCACTTCGTCGAACCACATATAATCGAAATCAGGCCACATTTAATCGAACATAGGGGAATTTTTTTCTACCACTCTACCAAACCTCCACAGAGTAGTTGTTTACAAGGGGTTGATATTAAAAAAGTATTTAAAAAATTTTTAACATCGATTATTGTTTTTTTTTTTTTGTTTTTTTTTTTGTTAATTTATTGTAAGTTAAACAATATCAACATCAAAAGACAGAATAATTGAACTTTAAAATTTTTTTTTTAATAAAATTTTTATTTGATTTATTTTAGTTGGATCTGAATTATTTTATTTCAGTTCACAATAAAATCTGATATGTGGATATACTTAATAAAATTGATAATATTTAATCTTTAAAAAATCGATTAATCGGTCAATAAAAATATCTTCGAGGCATGGCCTGTAAGAATTAAAATAATGAATAAAAACATTTATTATTAATATAATTTTCCATATCAATAAAGTCCTGGAAAATCGAATAAAAAAATTCCAGGCCTGGAAAGTTTTAGAAAAGTGTTTTTTGAACAGATTTAATGTTTTCTTAATAATTATTTATAAATGATGTAAATATATTATTCTTAAAAATATAAAAGATTATGGTCTTGGAAAATGTATTGAATTGCCTTGAAAAGTTTATCAACAATATTAAAATAATAAATAAAACCATTGTGCAATATGAAATGATTTGTTTTTGTGGTTCTGTTTTATTAACGGGAAAAACGAAAATTTATTAACAAATAAACTTGCACTAGAGTTGCGTTTATACCGCAACGAAACATGTTTTATCAATTTATGTTTTGTTTTTTTTATGAATAAAACGTAATTTTCGATCATTAATATAATTTTCCATATCAAATAATAATATAGTTTCGTTCAAAATACGTAGTTTCATAATGAAAATTTAATTGATAACATCAATATGCCAAGTCATATTGCCCTCCAACCATCCCCGTGGGCCGTGGTTTTTCGATGATGTGAGGTTCGACCAAGTAGGGTGTACCGGCCTCACCAAATTATTAAAATGGAATAAAATAAATTATTCCATTACTTTTATCCACATTTCTTTCCCTTTTCAATTTTTCTGGTGGTTGTTATAATTTTTTCCAACTCCCGAAAAGTTTTTTATAAATTATTAAAAGAAGAATGCCAACTCTCACAAAAATATTTGTTCGATCCTCGTCGTCGAGAGTGGCTTGGTGGACATTCCATAGCTCCGGCAGAAACAAGGGTCGTAATTTATACTTAATAAAAATTTAATTTCCTATATCTGATCAGTTTGTGTAATACTTTATAGTTAATAAATACATTCTGAACATGAAGGATACAGAAGCAGTATAAACAATTAGGGGCATTTGCCCTACTTTTGAATACTCCCCCCCCCCCCCCCGGTTAACTATAAGCCATACTCATCAGATCCCGCCTACCTGGCAGCTTTTAGATATCTACCATGTTATCAGACTTTTTGGAGACACTGTGTATGTATGTTTGTTTGTGCGTATTTAATACAAATCTACAGTTTTATTCCAATCTTGATGAAACTTTGCACACTTGATCTTCAAAGCACGAGGCAAGCCTCTGAAAGATCCAGTAGTTGGGGAAGACGGCCTTGTTAACGTCATCAATGCAGACATCCAGAATAAGGCGGGGTCTTCGAAACCTGAGGGGACCCTTAACAACGAGTGGATGGTCCAGAATACCAGAAACCAGAGTATTTTTATGATTTTCCATCTTGGGCAGCATGCTCTACATAAGTGTCTGGACAAAGGTGCCTATGTGGGACATCCCCAAATCGTCATAGATAGAGTGGTTGTTGGCAACTATTCTGTCAAGTACAAGGAAATGTTTGTGCATTATAAATAAGGTTACATTTATAACAATGCATTGAATTCCTGTTGTTCGGGCTTTTCTTATAATTTACAGTTATTAGAACTTAACGTTTTCTTGAAAATCTTTAAAAATGAACATTAACGGGAGATAATGGAGAGCTAATAGACTATGATAAAAGAGTAGAAAGGCGACAGAGGAATCAGTCTGTTCACTCGGTGCTGTATTGCTTTCGCCAGGACACTGCTCCAACTGAGCAAATGGTGATCGTGTTAACTGCGACTGGTACAAAGTGGAGAATGGCCAAGCTTTGCTTCAAAACATCGAGAGCAGAATGCCATTGCAACAACAATTTACCAAGTAGTGAATAATTCCATTCAGATTGCTGGGATTGCAGAGCACACAGACAACTGCCACCCAAAAAAGAGAGTTGTTTCGTCGAAGCTATTGCTGCCATATATTTTCATATCAATGCTGGAAAACTATTGTTGCCATGGAAACCGATATAGTGATGATAAAACAATATTTTTAAGAGGATGCAATGATAGAACATTCATTTCCAAGAATTATCAATTATGAGCAGGAAATGAGTATAATAGCATAGGGCAGTCTCTTTCGAGATGATACATGTGTCTCCCTTCAGGTCCCTAACAAATGTTCAGTCGATTTGTGTGCTTGGAACACTTGAACAGTGTAGAATCTTTCAGACAGCTTCCCCTTCCTCTTCTAGTGGGTTAGATATATAAGGAAACCGGTCACGCTCGGGCGACAGTTTATGAATAAAGCATACATCAACTCGACACCTCAAATCAACAAGCATTCCTCTTTGCGTTACTATTTAACTTCCTGAGGTTGTTCCGGTGTTGCCAGATATTTCTACTTCGAAAATCCCAAAACTCGTGCACAAAGCAGCCCCAAAACCGCGAGACTTTGATAGCCGGGTGATTTTAAATTATTGCACCTAATACTCAAAGTAATTCATAAAAAAAAGAACATGCAAACAACAAAAAAAATGCTATTTTATAAACCGAGATTATTTTTATTATTTGATGAAAATAGGAAAGAAAATTCCACAGCCTTTGAATGTTGATTCTTTCTCCCAAGACGCTCTATATTGTTTCGAATATTTCGACAATCGAACAGTGAAGCGTACATTTGTCAGGATGGGACGAAAGCAGCGCTTTCACAAAGCTCATCCAACCAGAACAAACTCCAAATGAAATACACTGGGGTAGTCAAGAAGCCTAACCAACCCAAGCGGTCTTCCATTCGCCCATTTCTCCATGTTTATAGTTCATGCTAGTCTGATTTCCGTCCGGTGATTTTCGACAATCGAACAGTGTAGTGTTAAGGTATTCGTGTGGAATTTGAAGCATAGCTTCCATAATCTCACTCTTCATAATCATATTCCAAGGGAAATACACTGAACTAGAAAAGAAGCCTGATGTACCCACAAAGGTCATCCAAAGTATGAAAGAAAATTGCCTCCTCTTGGTGGAGGAAAATTTGATTGACGATTGTCTGAACTAGGAGTATATTACATAGTAAGCCACAGAAAAAACGAAAGAATTTATGAAACCCAGTAATCTGGGAAGATGACATTATCAATATCATCAAAATTGGCATCAAGGATATGTCTTGGATTACGGTGCCTTTTTCTATCTAGAGAATGTTTTAGAATGCCAGAGACTAGATCATTATCATGATTTACCATAATAGGCAATACGGTTTTCATGAGCTCTTGAACATATTTCCCGACATGGGTCATATCGAAATCATTATGAATGGAGTAATTGCGAGCAATTCTCCTATCTAATTGTGCAATAGTCCTTAGGGTAATGTTCTAGAAAGTTTGGAGTTCCTTCCATCTTGTCTTGCAAATCGTAGCCCAGACGGGCATGCCATATAGCAAGATGACACGAACAATTATTTTGTATAACAGTAGTTTGTTATCAACACTGAGGGCACTGTTACGACCCAACAGAGCAATTAAGCTAAACTTTGCTTTTTTGGCCTTGTTCATCGCATAAGTCACATGCATATTCCATGATAGTTTTGAATCAATAACAACGCCAAGGTATCTATAATTATCAACCCATTCCAAGTATTTGTCATATAACTTTAAGGAGTCAAGATTTCTCATTTTCTTCTTAGTGATAAACATTGCTTTGCATTTGTCTACATTCAGTTTTAATCGCCACTTGCTAAACCAGATTTCACATTCTCTAAGGGCTTTCTGCAAACGTGATACAACAACACTAGGCTGGCGTGCCCATTTCAGTATAGCAGCATCATCCGCATAAAAATATAGCTTGCAGTAAGAGATTTCAGGGAAGTCACGTATATAGTAATTGAACAGAACTGGCCCCAGTACTGATCCTTGTGGGACACCGCCATTTATCTCACAGGTATCAGGTAATTCATCTCCAACTCTGGCCTGAAATGACCTGTTGGACAGAAACGATTGAACTAGACTAATTAAATCATGTGGGAAACCATCAGTTATCATTTTATAAAAAAGGCCTTCATGCCAGACCTGATCAAATGCTTTATGAACGTCTAAGAAGATGACGCCACAATACATCGAAAGATTAAGGGGAGTGTTAACATCCGCTATAAGTCTCCAAACTTGGAGCTGGCAAGAATGTTCCGCCCGAAAACCATATTGTTCTGCACGGATGAGATTATTGGTTGTGCAGAAATCTAAGAATCTTGTGAGAATTGTTCTCTCCAAGACTTTAGAAATAGAAGACAGTAAGCTAATGGGCCTGTAGCTTACAGGGTTTGCAGGATTTTGACCGGGTTTAGGGATACTTAGGACAACAGACTGTTTCCATGTATCCGGAAAGTAACAGTTATCCCAACAGTCGTTTATAATTTTAGTGATATCACTAGTTATATTATGCGGTAAGTTTTTTAATGCATTGTTATTGATAGTGTCTTTACCTGGTGCCTTCTTTTTCTTGAGTTTCTTAAAGCAATCTTGAATCTCAGCTACCTGTATTTTATGTTTGGCCACATGATGGCTATTTTTGTAATACTTTGTTATGCTGCCTTCTACCATTTTGGATATTTCTAGTCCTTCTGGACGATCATCCTTTGGAGTCACAAATTGTTTTTTAAGTGAATCAGCAATAAGCTGTGCTTTGTCTTGGTCATTGGTTATGAAATGTCCATTAGTGTCTAAAAGCGGTGGAATGTTCATGGCCTTTTTGTTTTGTAAGGCTCGAATCATGCACCATATAGAATTGTCCTGGGTTGACAATCTCTTCACCTTCTCATTCCATCTATCGTTACGAAGTTTATTTACTTCCTCAGGTACTCTTCTCGTAAGTCGGTTATATTTGGTTTTAAGCCAAGGCTCTCGTGTTCGGTGCCATTGCCTCCTTACCCTGTTTCTTTGATCTATTAGGTACTTGATTGCTGGAGTAAGATCGAGATGATCAGGCCGTTTCACGTCTACTGGAGAAGCACAAGCATTGATGGCTTCAGTAATACGTGTAGTGACCCTTTCAACATTTATGTCTATCTCTTCCGTACTATGCACGTCATTGAGTAGATTACTGTCATTTTTGAGAAGATCTCTGAAAAGTTTCCAATCTTGTTTAAGCCCCATTTGTTCTCTGCAGTCAATATTGAGATTTTCAAAATTCAGTGCGACCGGTTTATGATCTGAAGATAAATCATCAACAGTAAAAATATCGAATGGCTTATAGAAGCCTTTCAGCAAAACTATATCAAGGACATCACTTGTAGGTGAGTGATCACAGTAATACGTGTCGTTTACAGGACCTATCGCAATGATATCAGTTTTGCTCTGTATATATCTAGATAATGTGACACCGTTCCGATTATGACGTTTGGAGTTCCACTGCGAGTGCTTAGCATTCAAGTCACCCGCCATTACCACTGGGATACTCCCAGAGAATAGCTCATCGAGCTCGTCAACACCGATCTTTTGCTTGGGAGAGTTGTAAAGAGCCAGGAATTTAACATCCGTGATAATAACATTTAACAATAGTATCCGTGATAATAACAGAAGCAACCTCCATTCCTGTATACATTCGTATGAGATCTTCCCGATGCCGAATGCCTTTTTTAATGATAATTGCTGCACCTCCAGATGAGCTTTTGACATTGGGAGTAATAATTCTATCTTTGCGATAAACACAATAGCCCGGGATTCTGAAGTCCTGGCCCGGCTTTAGATGTGTCTCACAAACAAATGCCACGTCTATATCCCATTTAATCAAATAGTTATAAAACTCAATACGCCTCCGGGGAATTCCCCTGGCGTTCCATATGACGCAACGAAGCTTTCCTCTGTTAATAACAGTATAGCGTCGATCAGCCATAATCTCAGTGTTTGCTCGTAAGAATTCCACTCATTTGTGGATATTTTTTGCTTAATTCATTATACAAATGGCATATACTGCCAAGTTGTTTACACATGTCTTGAATGTCATTTATGTTAAATCTTTTATCCGTTTCCGGTGATTTTAATAAAATTTCAATAAGATAATAAATAATTTCTTCTTATGCGACTCAGTCACTGAAAATGGCGAAGCGTCCCGAAAACTTTTGCAGCGGGCCTTAAGCACCAATGGAAAGCTAGCGCCATATCTCGAAACCCGATTGGCTAGTGTAACCAGTAGAGGAGCAATCATATGATTTAATTTAAATCGTCACTAAAACAGCAAAAAAAAAAAAAAAAATGCCATGACCCGCCAAAAAAATCGCAATCTGCGAATTAAAAATTTTACAAGCCAACTGTTTTTTTTTTTGTTTTTTTTTAAAAAGCCCAGTTTGCGGTTTATAGCCCAATCTGGCAACACTGGGTTGTTCTGTTTACATACAACTGTAATTAACCCCCGGGCAGTGTTGCCAAGTCTGATGCAAGCGCCATCCCTAAATACTGAGAAAAAATTCCCTAAATTTCCCCAGATCTTTCCTTGGCAACGCCGGGTGCCCCTTCTAGTTATTAAATAAATACAAAAAATAGAGGTCATCTACATGTTTCATGTTGTCGTGCTCCTAAGCATAAAGACGGACCTTCTCCAAGTGCGATTGGATTCGCTTTTTGCGGAGAGAAGGTTGAAGCTGCGTCGTTGATGTTGGATGGAGATATTAAAGATGAGGGTAGCATCCGCAGCGCCCTGATGCAGTTGAAAAGTTGTGGTCTACCCGAAGATAGAAGTTTTGCATTCATGTTTGCATGGAAGTCATGTCCTCTCGTCGTGGCAGTGTTTAGTAAACTTTTTCCTAAGACGCCGCTTTTTGGAACTGGAGGCTCTGGGGCTTTTGGTAAAAAATTTTTTGCTGTCCTCCAAGGATTTTCCCGAGAGAAGAGGTAGTGAAAATATGGGTAAATTCAATGGTATTTTGGACTTGTGTGATTTCACAGGAGCTGTAGTACTTCTCGTATCTATTAGTGAATAATGTTCTCTTGACAGTGTTGTTTAAAGTGAATAAATTTGAATTTTGGTTTGGAATTTATGTGTGGCCTGTATTTCTGTCTCTACTTTTCTCGTTAATTTCAGTTTTAGTTGCTTCTTTTCTAAAGACTTTTTCTAAAGAGGGCGGGGATGTTCTATTTTGAAACGCTGATAGCTTTTAAAGGTCAAAATATCAGATATTTATTCAAACCAGATAACTAAGATAAGATGGTAGTTTAACAATAATGTTACTACTGTTCTCACAGTCAGTATTTTCATTTCCGATCGTATTTCATAGTTCACCTTTAACTCCGATCCCAGCGAGGTATACTAAACA
This sequence comes from Rhysida immarginata, assembly GCA_023313115.1. Taxonomy (NCBI): domain Eukaryota; kingdom Metazoa; phylum Arthropoda; class Chilopoda; order Scolopendromorpha; family Scolopendridae; genus Rhysida; species Rhysida immarginata. The sequence goes on from JAHWFO010089178.1 coordinate 13,817, forward strand.
GTGAAGGTGAACATGTCCATAGTAAGAAGCTATATTCCGAATTTCAACCTTGCACTTCTCAACACGTACTTCTCACGTTCTCTGTTTCCACTTCTGTTTTCTGTTTCCCAATCACATCTGTTCCGTGTGAGAGAATGTTTTCAAAAGCTGGTGAATTGATTTCCCGAAAGTGATATCGTTTAAGTGAAAATAATGTTTAAACATATTTATTATTAAATAAAAATCCATGATTGGGTTCTTCATGGATTTATTTTGCTACTTTTTAACCATGTTTACTCTTTACCTTCTATTTTTATGCTCGAAGCTCTTTACTAAAATGGTTTAGTATCCGTGCTCCCTCTGGAGAGCGCTGATGTCACCTTCACTAACCGATTCCGACCCTTTCAGATTCGATCGCATTTTTCACGGAATCGTCCACCACTAATTTGCGTGTCCCTAGAAATGGTAATATGTGCTTATTTCTCTATAGTAATTCCCTTAAAAAAACAACAAATGTTGGATGTAAAAATAAACTGCTTGTATATTTTTATTTTTTATTTTTGAGAATTTCGTCGATGTAGGAAAAAAAATCGCGCATGCAAATACGTTCAGTTCCAGTGAAATTTTCGCAGATCTGTGAATTTGAGAATCACGAAGCGCGAATGTCCGAGGCCTAACTACTGTAGATCCATTCTTCTGCTACTTAAAGGCAACTGACACCAAAATTGCCGTGTCAGTAAGATGTAATTTTATGTTGGCAAATTGTTAAGTAGACTCCTGATGTTCAAAGTTTGTATTTGGTTTTATAATTTTTTTTTTTTTAAATTATAACTTTTCTACAGCCGAAGTCTTTTTTCCCGGTCATAAAAATTTCTGTGACACCGCCTGTGCTGTAATGTCTCATTTGCCAAACACGCTGATAGGCTCACAGACTTTCATTTAGCGATTTCGTTGAAGCTCAATCAAAACACTAATTAATTACAATAGATTATTGTCGTGCGTACGCTTGCCAAAGTTCTTCAGTCGGCAGAGCTTTTTTTTTTTTATTTCCAAAAGATGCTGATCAACATCAATCGAAAAAATTTCACCCCAATTCACAGTAGGCTCAATAGCAGAGCCAAACTCAATAAACTCGATATGTATGGACTCCTCTAATTAAGCCGAATTTTTTTGTCCTTGTAAATGACTTCTCTGGCTCTAATGAGCCATATCGGAGTTATTGTCACGCGAGCTGACAGCGGATCCTGATCGCGGAGCTGAAGAGGAGATAACTCAATTGTTAGTGGCGCCATCTATTGATGCGATTCAGAAGGATTATCAAAGGAGGAAGAGGAAAAGAGGCCGACGTAGGAGGAAGAGGAGTGCGGAAGTGACGCAACAACCTGCTAACGTGATTTCTAGGTCAGTTAAGAAGAGGCTAGCGTTCGAGATGGTCGACGACGAGCAACCCGCCGCGACCAAAAAGTGCTCGAATGTCAGGAACACGTCATTGACGAAGAAGCGTGTAGGGATAAGAGAAACGTAGCGAAAGCGTCTGGTATCCGTGCCGAGCAGCATACTACACCGCCGGAAAAACCCCCTGCGTCGAGCACGTTGCAGAGCCTCAGCGAGTCGATATTGCGTCGCCATAAGGAGGCTACACCTCTCCTAGTGTTGTCGGCTCCATTCACCGCTTCGTCCTCAGCTAATTAAAGCGAGACGGACGATAAATAGGTCCAGTCTGTATCTAAGCCATTGGACCGGGTTTTTAGCCAGTTTGAGAGTGAGAGCGAGCGCAGCTTCAGTCTCTGTAAGTATTCTCTTTCGTTATACTGCCATTATCGCGGCACTAGTACGCTCCTTCGAGCCATAGCGATAGTCCAGCAGCCTGTATTCCCATTAGAGTTAGCGCTGCGTATTTTAGTAATGGTCAGAGCGCGTATTTCGTTGCTGGCGCTCATAATTCTTCAGGAAGGTTCAATAAAACCGCAATCCCCAGAAACAGAGCAGTTACTCATTATGCCCTGGGGGCTCTCTGCCTATAGCAGTGATGATTTGGGCACAATCTACTATTAAAGATCTCCTATACCTGTGGTTCAGGTAAATCATTATATCCCATTGTGCTTTTAAAATAATTTCGCACTTTATAATGCCGAATTTAGAGAGTGTCCTTTCACTCTTCATTTTGATGGAATAATTAAATATCATTTTATCTTTGTTTATTACATTAGGTCCTACCAATCATATATTCTATATCAAACGCCGAGGCGTCACCGCTTTCTGATAGAGGGGAGTTTGAAACCCCTGCGGTGAAATCAAGGCATCACAATTGTTTCATTATCCAGCGGTGTTGTACATTTATTGAATATATTTGCATAAAAATTTGGCAGGCTCTTTATTCTAAGGAGGCCAAACATCCCATATATGTATATGGGCGCAATAGACAGCCCTTTGAAATTGTATAGCTTACGTGGCTATTAATAACGGGTTCTTCCTTAATTTGTATAAGTTTAGTTTTGTTCAGCATTCGTCCCCACTACTCTGGCTGTGGTTGTGGTGGACGCTGTCCTTACGATCAGCTATTCGCAAGATCTATTTATTAGTATTTTGCCATTTGGAGAATTAAACCGATTTTCTTTTACTACCTACCTACTGTGTCTTGTTTAGTTTTGTTTCCACTGCGCACAGCATTTTCATACGTGACAGTTATTAACAATCCCCCCACCCTCGGCAATTTTTTTATAAAAAATAATTCGTAGTTAGAGGGATCTTTAAACAATGTACTGAGTTATTTTTCATGGAAACGCTAAGCCTTTTTCAGAGAAATTAATTTTTTTTAATAAAAATGAAAAATTGCAGAAAAACGATAAAAACGACATGAACGGCCTTTTGAAGAGAAACCGTTTGGCTGCCTAGAGCCAATTTGAAGTAATAAAAGTTTAAAGAGTCCCAAACCTCCCCAACAGAACAGAAGGAATCATTTTTGGACTCGATTAGGGCCTCCTGGTAGAACTGCACCATCTTTCCGCCATTTCAATTTATTTTTTACTTTAAACTATATTTAAAACAGTTTATACAACAGTCTTCGCGAAGACTACGCAGGCTAAAGGTAAGATTAATAAATCAAGAAGCTAACCATAAAAATAGTTAAGAATTGAGGCCTAGTGAAGCCATCGGTGGATTTACAATGCGGACCGAATAGAGAGCTATTAATGACATAAATACTTCTCATTATCCATCTTCTGTGGATTTCTTTCTTTTCCTAGATTCGTCATGTTTGTTCTATGGATAATAAATGGTGTTTGTTTTTATATAAATGGTCGGCAAATGCTGACTTTCCATCTTTGTTTATTAAATCCAATAAGTCGTTCTTGAAATGTGTGTTTTGTTGATCCAATGTAAAATAATCCACAATCGGGACAGGTAAGTTGGTAAACGCCTGATTTCTTAAGTTCGTCTCCTTCATCTTCATGTTGCGCTACGATATCACTTTCAGTGGGTTATGACATATCCGATACTTATCTCTGTTATGCTATTAATTCTGTGGTCACTTGTATTTTTCTTGTGCGTACCGAAAAATGGAAGATGGTGTTAACCGAAACGCATAGCATAATACACTACATGATCAAAGGAGTTGGGACACCTGTTGCTCTACCGTAAAGCCGCAAAAAGCTTCAATCAGTTGTGTGTAGGACCACCCCGAGCTGCTGTCACTGCCTCCACCCTACATGGCATACTGACCACAAATTTACGGAATGTGTCCACAGGTATTGACCTCCATTCCTCGAGAAGTGTTGTGGTCAGTTCCTGGACAGATGTAGGGCGAACCATCCTGGATCTCACACGTCGTTCCAATTCATCCCAAAAATGTTCGATGGGGTTGATATCAGGAATCTGGGCGGGCGAATCCAGTTCTTCAACCCGCATCTCGTCAACACCAGTCAGATATGGATCTTGCTTTGTGGCAAGGCGCATTGTGCTGGAAGAGGAACGGCCCGTCACCGAAGTGTTTCCACAGCGCTGGAGGTGCCCCATTATCCAGAATGCTCCTGTGACCATCAGCATTGAGGTTTTCGTCCACCTTCATGAGCGGGTCCAGTCCAGTCCCACGATTCCTTTGATCGTGTCGTGTAAATACTCTACCATATTCAAGAAGCTGTTTCTTTTCTGTCATTGATTAAATTATGTTTAACGTAACCTCCTCCTGTATGGAGAGATTGGATTTTTTTCATTAATTTGGAAAGGATTGTTGATTTATTACACTGACGATGTCTTCACCAGGCTTTCATATGACAGATGATGTTAATGCATAGAGCTAAGTCTGTAATTCTTTATATACTATTTTATTTAATCTATACATGGATAATTTTTGCTTTCCCGCAAACTGTTGTTGCCTATTTCAACTGTGATGTTATTAAAATCGTCTGCAAAGTTCGGACGGTTTTTCTTAATTTTAAAGCATGTGCGCTTATGGGGTGTTTACAATTTGAGGCCTCTAGCTAGCGTCAAATTCTATAAAACTCGTTGGCTAACGTCATTGATGCTCCTGCCATATGGTGAGACTGATCGAGCATATCTTATACACTACTTAACTGTGGCTTCTCATACCGTGGGCAACGATATAAAATGAGTGGAACGCTTATATAGCTGCCATCTTTGGCGCAATAATGAGAAAAAATGGATTTTCTGCCGAAGGTAAAAATCAGATAAGAAGGGAAGAATTTTTGTTTTATTTGTTGATTGTGCAAAGTGAGTTTTGAAGGAACCAGTATATCCATGGCCTAATATGAAGAATCAAAAC
>JAHWFO010089184.1:0-48890 GCA_023313115.1 Rhysida immarginata
TGTGATTGGGATTTCCGGTTGGGTATGTGAGGTTTGTGTTGTGGACGATGAAAGTTTTAAACGTTTTGTTTGTGGCTGTAATGGGATGGTTGGTGATGGAATTTGAGTCATCCAAGGAGGTTGAGGTGCTTGGTCCCGTCTATTGGGTGGTGATGGAATATGGTTAATGCGCGTTTCGTCCAGGGCAATGATATTTTGCGATTCAATAGACGTCCCTGTTGATTGAGAGTCCAATTGCTCAATGTCACTGCTTCCTGAACTTCTTCTATGTTTGTTGCTGAATATTTGTTGGCTGTTTGGTGTTCGTTTAGTTGTTGTACCCATAGGAGTGTGGGAGTATAATGAGGTAGTAAAAGTGTTGTCATCTCTGTGAAGAATTGTTTCTTGATCACCTGACTGCTGATGTTGGTTAAGTAAAGATATATAGTCGTGTTCGTTGTTGTTAATAATAAGGCGCTGTGACTGTCTAATTGTTTGAGTGGTTCCGGTGCTATCGTGTATGAGTGATTGTGTGTCATTGTGTTTTGTAGTTGTGTGTATAGAGGTGATGTCTTTTGAATGGTCTGAGTGAAGCTCAATTTCGGGTCGTGGGGAACAAGTTCTAGGACATACCTGCGAGTGAGTATGTACACTTGATTGCCATGCTGAGTCGTTATTGACGGCGAGTCCTCCTTGTTGATCTGCTGATTCGTCCACGGCCATTGATATTGAAGTAATGCTGTCATTGTATGTGATGTCTTCAGTTGAGTCTACGGTGAATTCGTCGATCCAGTAGGGGCACTGAGCGTTGTTGTCCCAGCAGTAAATGCACGGACATGTATACAAGTTGTGGATACAGAAAGTGTGTTCGATGCACAGAGAGACTACGTTCATTGTGATGCAGAGAGAAATGGGAGTGATGCTTATATAGGGAAGATCATGTGATTATTGAGGTCAAGGTGGGAGAGATATGGAAAAGGTGCATATATAAGAAAGATCATGAGATTATTGAGGTAAAGAGGTGGTAGAAAAAAGATTTAAAAACCAGTAGAGACAACCAGTAATTAACACCATAACCTAGAAACTACTACTGTCCCTCTTCCACTTTATTAACAACCACAGCCAGAGTCCTTTCCCCACTCCCTCGAGCCTCGGGTCACCTGCTGGCCTTGTACTAGTAAGAATAAATATGGGTATAACATATTTTATAATATATCAAATTCCATACGCCAATTGTCAACACATTTACACAGGTCAGACAAAAAGACAATTAATAACAAGAATAAAAGAACATGAAAGAGCACTTAGAAACAAAGATAAAAACAATCATTTAGTAAACCACTGCATTAACGAAAATCATAATCCGGATTGGAACAAAATCAAAATTTTTAGTAAAGAAATAAATTACAAAAAAAAGACTAAAAAAAGAAACCATCAACATTATTTCGAATGAAAAAAAATTAGCCAAACCATCTATAGAAATTAATAATAAATGGAAATTACTACTAAAAATATAATATCACTTCCCTTGCACTCAACAATCCTGATCACAACAATCAAAATAATCATAATATCACACATTGTATTAGACGATATTGTTTTGTTTTTTATTATTATATCTTCCATTCATTCAAAAAACTTTATTACTGAAGATGGAAAAAAAATCCCGTAAACGTTATTCAAGTTAGTCATTTACGTATTACGAATCATCGAACTTCCATCATAGACCCTCTTCATCTGTAACTGTGTACCTCCCTGTGTTCGTGTAACGTTTCTTCGCTGGATCTTCGTCTCTTCTGTGTTTCTTCTGTGTTTCATCTAAGTTTCTCCACAAGTCCTGTGTTTCATTTATATTTCGTCCTTAAACTTTTACTTGGGTGAATTTTATCATTGTTTTTTATTATTTATTTTAATTTATTTGTCTTCTTTTAATTAAAAGAGAGTTATTCATCTTAATTAATGTATATAACTTATCTTTATTTTGGGGATTATCGTCTATAATCCTGAATTCCACAAGGAGAAATATAGACATGAAAATAAGTAATAGAAGGACTCGTTTTTCGAAAAAATTTTGTGAGCTTTATTATTTTATCAAAGATAGTTGCGTTTTCATCTCTTCTCGTGGAGGTCAAGGATGGGGGGTGGGCAATCGAAACTTAGGCGCTATGCCTTCATGTGGTGCTGTAATTTTTAAGTTATATCTGAAATGATCGATTTTATTAGTTCGAGGAGCTTTTAAACAACCTGTTTGACTTGTATAGTATCAATTTGTTACTGGATGGTTTAATGATGCATTAAAATACGCGAAGAAATAGCGGTATTGCTAATCAAGATGCAATTTAGGAGCTATCCCCTTTCCGCGCATGCACAGTGGCAGTTCTGATCTACAAAGGCGTGTGTTTCAATGGCGTGTGACGTCACACATCGTTTTAGTTTGGAGGCGTGGTTTTGCATTTTTAAGGTTAATTTTGATAACTTTTTAATACTTTTAAGATTTTTAATGGCGATTTTCATATTCAGCATAACAAAATGTATATAAAACAGTCCTTTTTAAAAAAGAAATTCCATGCAACTTCCCCATTGGTTTAAATAGTTTTTTGGCTGCTATTGGTTATGAGTATTTCTAAAGAGCAAGGGTTTATCTTAGCAGACTAACACTGATCTGAGAAAGAGAGAGAGTGAGAGAGAGTGAGAGTGAGAGAGAGAGAGCGAGCTTAAATCTCACAGCCATGTTGCAGTCTGCTGTTTTCAATATAGTTAACTGTTTAAATTTATGATGACTTCGTAAATGATGACTTACTGTACTCGATTTCAATTACCGTGACAAAGTTTAGATTCTTTAAAATTATCACTTAAGAGATTTACTATGAGCTACTACCCAGAAATCAATGTAATCAATATTTATTAAAAAAAAAAAGAGCCAATCTCAATTTTCAAAGAAATTACTGGATTTGTGAAGTCGATTATTCTCTTGGAAATTCTTTTAAATTTCTTTTATTGATTCAGATTTGGCTAGAGCATCAAAAAGTAAGTAAAAGTTATAATAGGCACACATGTTTTAATTATTCGTAAACATGGCCAAAATGTTGGTTAAAGTTAAAATTTTGGTTCTTCGATATGGGTCACATTTAAATGTTGGTGGACCACTTGCCAGGAGCTTCCACTATAGGGTTCTGCTCAATATCTTGTAGCACATTTTCCTCTAGGTCTGCTGTAAGAACATGCTGTGGCCACCATCTTTATTCGACTCTTCCATCAAAGGACCTCTTCTTTCATAAATGCCAAAAGATGATTGCAAATGTTCTGTGATTTGGATAGTACTATCTATCGGGATAGTTTTCTTTGTATATCCGCGCGGCCTCTCTACCATTCCTGTATTCTTTTCCTATGTGAAGACCGTGTCGGCTTGTTCCTGACATGAATACCGGGTCATGGTATTCCGCTGCTCAGTGATCACTCAAACGTAAACCTGCAACAGAAAAAACCCACAGTGTATTGTAATGGGGGCATTATGTACATACAATTACTCCAATTTCTATGAAAACTGTATATCTAGGCATGTGTTGATATGAACTTTTCTGTTAATTTACTTTTGAAAAATCACTCCCTGAAGTTTGTGTTTATTGTTTTAGTTCATTTTGTATTTGAACCATTTTTTGCGTGTTGTTCCTCCATCATTATATTTTTAATAACCCCATTCAGTTATGATTTGTATATTGATAATTTACTGTAACGAATAATTTATTTAGGCGTTATTTATCTGTCGTTGTATAGATGCATTGATTTTATGGTAAAGGGTGTCCCAAAATTCAAGCAAGAAATAATTTTGAAAGCAAACACAGGTTTTTAATTAAAAATTGTAAATTTCTTATTGATACATAAAGTACAGGGTGATTATAATTAAAGTTTAAGTTTCAAAACGCTATAAAAAAAGAACCACTTAGTAGAATGACGTCCAATTGGAACCTAATGTTATTGAAGAAGGGGGAAAGCTTACGGCATACGAAAAAATAGCAGGTCCAAATTTTAGCAACAGATGGCGTTGTATGCATCAGAATCTGTAAATGAAAATACCTGTCAGTGTTCAGTGCTCCGATTGCAACTTAGCGGAATTGAAGGCACGCATTGCGCAACACATTCTGAACGTGACGCCGGAGAGACTTCGATCAGATGTAGAACATGCTGTTTCTCGATTTCAACTTGTTGCACAGAACGCTGGACAGCATATTGAACATGTTTTGCACCAGTCCCCCGCAATTTAAAAAGCCAATTTGATGGATGCTTTGCACACTGAACAGTACAGTTGGTTTTAATTGTAACTTACACCTTAGCTTTTGCTTTACGATTCATTTGTCATTTGTAGTCGAAATTCTGACGCTTACAGCGCCATCTGTTGTTAAAATTTGGACCTACTTTATTTTTTCTTATGCCATAAGCTCCCCCCCCCTTCTTCAATAACATTCCGTTCCAATTGGATGTCATTCTACTAAGTGGTGCTTTTTTTATAGCTTTTTGAAACTTAAACTTTAATTATAATCACCCTGTATACAGTATGTATGCAATAGCATATCGGATTTTCCATGACCCTTGTGCATATATGTGGCTGAATTTCGTTGATACAGCGCTAAATTTCTTCTTTCAAGGCGTGGGTGGCCATGGGCTTGTTGGCATAAACCGTAGACTTCAAAAACCCCAAAGAAAAAAAGCCCAACGGCCTTATGTCATGTGATCTGGGCGGCCAACTCTGATCACCAAAATGGGAAATTATACGACCAGGAAATGACTTGTGCGGTAATTGCATGTTTCTCGTGCTGTATGGAATGTGACACCACATTGTTGAAACCACCTGTTGTCCACATCCATATCTTGCAATTTAGGGACAAAAACTAGATTATCATGTCACCATAACAAGCACATTAATATTTACTGTCTTCGAAGAAGAATGGTCCGATGCCTCAGCCCAAAATCCACTCCATTTTTAATAGCCCTGAACTATCAGCTGTCACGCTGTGTTCTTTTTCTCGTTGGCAATACTTTATTGTACAAATGGTGCTAAATTTAAGTCTTCTATGAATTTTGAGAAAACTTCGACAAAGGAGTGTGTATGTGTCAACAAAGCCGTGCAGGCCATTTACCTGATAAGCTATTCCATACATAACCCTATACTGTACACTTTATGAATCAGTAAATAATAGTTATTAATTAAAAAATAAAAAAATAAATAATAATTAATAAAAAATAAATAAAATCAAAAATAATAAATAAAATCAATTTATAAATAATAATTAAATAATAAGTAATTATTATTTATTTATTTTTTAATTAATAAATGTAACTATTACTTATTGTATTCCAGGGTTTTTGTGTCTCATCCTTCTCTCATATATATCCGTCTTATGAATCAATAGGAAATTTACAATTTTTAATTAAAAACCTATGTTTTCTATCAAAATTACTTACGTGAATTTTGGGACACCCTTTATAATCTTTTCATAACCATACAAAATCTTATTTTCAATTTCTAACATAAATAACATTCTAATGCTAAGTTTTTAACTATAACTTGTTATCTTCCTTTCAGAAATCCATAATCAAATCTGTGTAACAATGGCTGGCCATTCATCGCTGTCTGAAATAAATGGTGGCACAGAAGTAGTTTGCAATATCATTCCCAATGAACGAACTTGTTTGCTGAATAAAAATGATGGAAGTCAACATAATTTAAATGTACCATCATCTGAGATTATAATAATAACGAAACCTATAAAAAGGCGATGGTACATTGTGTGCTCTTTCTCTGCTTTGGCTTTTATCCAAGGGGCTGTTTGGAATACGTGGGGTCCAATTGCCGAATCGGCTTTAAAAGTTTTCCCTCAGTGGGATAATAGTACTATTGCTCTACTTTCAAACTGGGGAAGCATTACCTTCATTTTGTTCTTGTTTCCTATGACTTACTTAAAACAATCAAAAGGTGAGTAAAATAGCTGTTCATTTTAAAGGTGATGGGAAAATATTAAACAAACACACCAATGTCCAGTCCATTTTTATGACTATCAAGCTAGTAGCTAGAATTTGCACTTTTGTTAGCCAGCTGCCATGGGATGGATTCTTGTAAGGTGCTGCAAGATTTTATAGTGCTTCTGTGACTGTGCAGACTGCAGAGTTGGTTTAGGTTCCTTTTGCGGAGAATTCATTCGTCCGATGTGCTGATCGAGATGATTCCATAGATTTTTGATTGCGAGTTTGATAACCAGGGTAGTAGCTTAAAGTCTTCGCCGTTCGCCACGAACGAATTGTCTTGCTTATAGGTGTCATCATATTCCATAGAACACAGTAAATTTGTATCTGGTCGTCAGCGATTGAGTGGTAATTTCCTGGACTGTAACCTAACTTATCTTCAATCGACACTGTGTCCAGTTATTTGTCTTGTTGTTTGATGTCAAATATGTCACCAATCAAGAAAAAGCATGGCACCTTGAAAAAGGCTACCTGTTGCCATCTGGTATTGCCTCAGAAACACAAAGAGGTTTCTTTTTGGGGGGATGAACGAGCGTCAGCATAGTGTTTGCACCAAATACCTGCTTCGGATTTCACTGCACAACAGGTTCACTGAATTGTTGTTTGAAAACTTGTTCAGCCAATGATTTATCTCAATGGTCAGTTGTTCAACAGTAGCACACCATTGGTTCTGATGTACTATTTCAGTGGATGTTCAACTCTGTGACACATAGAAATCGGTAGTTAGTACATTGTTCAGTCTTGATATTCTTTTGTGCCACCCACGTGCGGGGGCGTGACCTTAATTGGGCCGTGGGACAAACCCAAACCTTCGTACGTGGCAGCAAGGGAGGGTGGACTCGTTAGAGGTAAAAAAAACCAACAACGTACACACAGTATACTTCAGATCAACAATAATTTTAATAACTAGTCAGTTGCTTATAAAACATACCGGAAACCAAATTCTAATTATGAGACACTTAATGATTTACAATAAAATTGGTGCCCCTAAAAAGAAAATAATCAATAACATTTAACTAAACTTCTATAACGTGAAACTCGTCATAACGAACAATAAAGTAAACCAAACCGTTTACATAATCTCATCGCAATCATTACTTCAAAGCATAGCACACATAAGTGTCCCGCTGTTGTTCAACCAAAATAGCCCAGGTATATCAGTTATCCCCCTTAGTCTGACAGAGTTATGCCAATCATAGACGCAGTCAACTCAAACAAGCGTCGTGTATCCCTTTTTATGAGGCGGGGATACAGTAACCCTGAATTATTCCAAACCATTTATTAATAATCCGTTTATTTTAGCGTAAACAGCGCTGTATAGACTACTTATATGAACGACTCAATTTTACCATTATAATGCTTATCAATCATTTTAAACAATCTTTAGATTATTAGATATTTTAAGCAACAGCCTTTAGTTAACCACCAATTAATGTTCTACTCTGTCGGTTTTAACCATCATTCACTATAAAGTAGTAGGTTTTCATATAACAGTTTAAATTGAGCGTCCGCCTAAAAGTTTTATTCTTTTTGCGCTCAAACGCTCAAGAGATAAATTCCGTGCTAGGAGTTGTTATTGTTTAGTAATAAACTATTTCCTTGATTACAGTTAAATTTCTGTGGCACTAATAATAAATAAAATGACTTCACCGAACTCGTTGGCAAGATGTTTTCTTATCTTTGGTGACTTTCGGAGACAATAGAGCATCCATGTCGATTCGGGTTGCAAAATACGAATCACGCTAATTTGTCCCCTTTTACTGGTACTAAACGAACTTCCACAGCGTATTCAGATGTTTTTCCTTGAATAAAACGATCTATCATCGCTGTCGAACCTCAACTTTATTCTTCACTTGCAGAAAATGGGATTTTTTTCTAACTGCCATTTTCGAATCGGACACTAAAAACGATCGCTTGCGCTAATCGCTAAGCTCCCACACCTAAAAACGTCCGTTGCTTACGCTAATCTCTTATCAAAAAAAACTTAACAATGCTAAAACAGTTTTAGAAAACTTACAGTTTTACCGAGAATTCCTCCCCGCTACAACAAAGCCCAGCCTCTCTGGCTGGGGCATTGTTGCAGAGGAGGGAAATCTCAATCTCTCAACAACAATTACTCTGACTAAAACGACAATTTACGTTAAAACAGCCAAATATTCAACCACCCACACCTATTTTTAAAACAACCACCACACAATCATGAAAATTAATCATGCGAGCTAAACAGTTGTACCCAAATTAACAAAGTGGACACCTATACACACGCAATCCACACTTACACACAAGCACACCTCCCTCACCAAACGAATCTCACACTGACTCACAGTCACACTTTAATTACTGCAGTAAAAGAAAAAAAAACCCCACCAAGTGTGTTTTGTCAAAAATGCTACCACTTGACCGATACCTGATAACCGTGCCCTTTTCTAATTCTGTTAAGTCGCACGCGTTATCCATGACATTCACAGCTGCTCACACTTGTTCATAGATGCCAAAACATCAAACTTGCCTACAGGGTGAGTCAAAAGTCTGTACCACCCATAAACATTCTAACATAACTCCCTAACATAGCCACCTACATAAATAAAATTTACACCATTTTAATCTCCTTAAAATCTACTTTTGATGAAAATTGATTAATAAGATAAAAAGTTCATTTCGTAACTAGCACCTCCCCTTAAATTAACATAATTCATTTTCTATTAGTCCGATTTATTATTAGTGTTTCTTTTATATTGCTCCCTTTCCTGGGGTATTTACTACATTTTCCTTCTACTTGTGTGCTCTGCTTTACTCTTTTCCAGATTTCCTCAAACGTCATCACTCCTGCTATGTTTTCATCCCATTTAATTCTACTGTACGTGCATATTGAGAACCATCTTGCGTTACTAGACTTTGCTCTGCTAGCTTCTTGTTATTTCAATGTGGACTTATCTCCCGTTCTTGTAGTGGTTCGGCACTGGCCCCGGAGTCAACGAGTTTTCTTATATATTTTTCCCCCTTTATTTTGACATCTGGATAAATTATTGTCCGTGTTATTTATTCTCTTGTTATTGCCTTTGTTTTTATTTCCAAATATCCACTTATGTATTTCTATCTACTTTTATCTTATTTTGTTTCCCTAATAAAAGAAATTGAATTTTTGGAAGCTCTGAGTAATTCTTAGTTTTCTGTGAGTTATCATTTTTGCGTTAATGGAAAAGGTTTTTTTTTGGGTGTTCTACGTTACCGTGGGGTAGTCTAATAATTTAATTGGTATTTTGTAGTACTCTGTTACAAACTCATAACGGAACGTTTAGTTTTTTTTTCCAAAAAATCAGTTTTTGCCTTGTTTAGTTTTAACGTTTGCCTTTTTTAATTTCTTTAAGTGTCCCCTCTCCAGGTTTTTCTTAGCTCGTTTTCTTGTGTAGGTACGTTTTTTTCTTAAGACTTGCTAGCGCTGTCGAAGTTGGCTTTGGTTTTTCTTTTCGTTCTAGCTTCTGCTCATTCCTGCAAAGGCGCGGACGCCATTTGCTTAGTGACGGTAAGTTTTGGTTAATTTTCAATTCCAATTTTCTTCGCAGTTTCTTCTGCAGCGTCAGCTTTAGTTATTTGTGCAGTTACTTCCCGCAGGTTGATTTTACCAAGTGATTTCTCAGTTTGTCCCATGGAATTGTTTAGCAAGTTATGCCTATCTTTAAAAGGACCCGAGCTTTGTTCTCACAGTTGTCCAGTTATTATTGGCTTTCATTGCTTAGTGAATATGGACCTGTGAGTTGGAATTGAAACGTTCAGTGGAGAGTGCCGCCAGTTATCTTTACACTTCGGTGTGTAATCCCCCCCCCCCTCTTGATGCTCTTATTGGTACTCATTTGTCCAATGTATTTATGGCCGGAGATCAATGATATCTATACAACTCCTGGATCGCTGACTCAATGGAGAAAACCCATGCGAAGCGTAGCCGAAATTACAGCATGTCCAGGACACAGTAATCGATTACTTTTGTGGAAGATTTTGCCCTCTCCATACGATGTGATGGTTAAACTAGGCAGTTTAAATCTGTTATTTCTATATAGACGGACAACTTTAAATAAAGGGATCATAATAGCGTTATTATTGATTTATTACATATAAAAGGAGTAAAATCCACTCATTAAATTTTTCTAAAAAATATATATATTATCGTTGATCCCGGTAGGGGTTATGATAATTCTCCAACGTTTTATTCAAACATTTTTGAGTAGTTTAATTTGAAACTCCCTTAGATCCTAAAAAGATGAAGCGACCCACATTACCAGCAAAACCTGAACCATTTAACCCCCCGCACGCGTGTTATGAAAAAAAATCATGATAAAAAACACGAGAGCCTAGCGATTGAAACCATGTGTCTAAGTAAAGCTTAGAACGTACACTGTCGTGTTATGTAAGTAATTTAGTTACTACATGATTCTGTAAATAATTGTGCCATCTGAAGTTAACGCATCGCTTACATGACGGAAATTTCACTCACCTTTACCATGCGGAATGGACACTTGAAAATTTTATTTCTCTTGTTCGACGGCAACAATGCAAATGATATGGGGTCCACAGCACCTTCAGGACGGGCTGCTGAGAGCCAAATATCGGCAATTTCGTGAAACACAAAATTGCCGATTTTATAAACACGCATGCTTAGCTTGAACCATTTTACCCGCGACCCAAATAACCCCACCTTACCCTAACAAATTCAATATGAACGGAAAATTAAATTTTATTATAAACTGACGATTATTTCATAATAAGTGAATAAATTGAAAATAAAATTAGATAAAACTTTAAAAAATGTAAAATACATTTCCAAAAAACAAATAACATAAATTAAGTTAAAATAAAATCAAATATAAAACTAAATAAACTTGTTAAAAAATTAAGACCGTATTATAATAATTAACCGTAATATAATGTGGATTTATTCCATTCTAGGATGGTTAGATATTGCAGAGCACCCACAAAAGTAATCAACTTGAATTTCGGGTACGCGTTTTCTCCAAGTTAGCGATCCAGGATTGTATAGATATTGCCAGAGATTTTTTTTGTTTATTGGCTGTAGATGCTGTTTGATTTATGGCTGGAGTTGCCGTTTATTTATTTACTAGAAGAGGTACCCGGCGTTGCCCGGGATAGTTACACTTGGATGTAAACAGAACAATCTCAAAAAATTAAATTAAATTTTGCAATATCTTAAAAATAAACACATGAAAATGCTTAGAGTTAATACAGTAAAAATTCTTAATGAAAATTCGAAAAAAATCTTTTTAAAGGCTCAAAATGGATGGACTGCTCCAATAATTTCTTAATCAGATAATCTTACTTCAGATCTACACTTGATGTTGTTGCAATTTCCACTCTTCTCTCGCTGTGTTGAAGCAAAATTTGGCCTTTCATCACTTTGGGTAGTCTAGCGGTCGCCAATTCTTCTATTTACTTGCTTCCCATTTGCTCAATACAGCACGGAGCTAAAGGTTTGCTTTCTCTGTCGTCTTTCCACTCTTTCTCAATAGTCTGCTAACTCTTCATTATCTCCAGCTACTGATCATTTTTAAAGATTTTCAAGAAATTGTTAAGTACTAAGAACTCTCTTTTCTAAGAAAAGCCTGAATAACAGGAATTCTATGCATTGTTACAAATTGAAACTTATCCATATTGCATCATCATTTTATGTTCATTGTTATAATTCTTGGAAAGGATTGCTTTATCATTGCATCATCATTTTGAGCTCATTGTTATTGGTGAATTGCGTGTTGAAACCATTGTTGATACCTATTGTGTTGAAACCATTGTTGATACCTATGTTGGTCATGAGATATATATTGTTGGTCCGTGCAGTGTGTTTGTGAATTGCGTGTTGAAACCATTGTTGATACCTATTGTTGCACAAACTTTTATTTGCATTGTTGGTCATGAGATATATATTGTTGGTCCGTGCAGAGTGTTTGTGAATTGCGTGTTGATACCATTGTTGCAAAAACTTTGTCTTGCATTGTTGGTCATGCGATATTTCTCATTAATATGCCCTGCTATAACCATGAATATCGATTTTTTATCAATAATTATTATTTTTCCGAAATCTGAGGTAGACAGTGACCTTCCTCATGCTTTAAAGGTCATGTATGCGAAATTTTATCAAGATCGGAATAAAACTGTAGATTTGTATAAAAAACATACAGACAAACAGACCCACAGACAAACCCACAATCATCCTTCTTTATATATATAGATAGATATATAGATAGATAGATTAGTATGTTATTTGTTATCAATTTGCTAATTTTTTGCTGTAATCTAGTTAGTGTATTTCTATGTTTTAGACAATCTCTTCTTTTTGTTCTTATCCAATCAACGTGTACGTATGCTGTTTATTTTGTTTCTACCTTCATTGTATCCGAACTATATTACTCCTTGCCTTTGTCATGCCATTCGTTGTATTTTATCCAATCATATTATTCCATTGTACCTTATTTTCTGTATACAGGGTGTCT
Organism: Rhysida immarginata; assembly: GCA_023313115.1. Lineage (NCBI taxonomy): Eukaryota > Metazoa > Arthropoda > Chilopoda > Scolopendromorpha > Scolopendridae > Rhysida > Rhysida immarginata. The sequence continues at coordinate 12,495 of JAHWFO010089184.1, forward strand.
CAGAATTCATTGTACAAACTTCTAGGGGAATTGGAATGGGTGATTCTAAGTAAAAAAGTTTATATGAACATGGGTCCGAATTTGAACGATAACTGAGATATGAACAGAAATAAAAATGCCGCGACCAAGATCAACAACTTAATAACTCAGGTCCTGTAAAGCCTAGATTAATGAAATTTGGGGGCATAACAGGGTACATAAGACTGTGTATACCGTTAAAATTTGATTGAATTCCAAGGAGAAGTTTCCGAGTTACACAGTCAAAATTGTAAAAAGTGCTTGTTAATACTCACAAGTGAGAACGTGTTATGATGTTGAATGAGTAACTCGTAAACTTCTGGTTGGAATTCGATAAAATTTTAAAGGACTACACAGTCTTATGTACCTTGTTATTCCTCCAAATTTCATTAATCTAGGCTTTACAGAACCTGAGTTATTAACTTGTTGATCTTGGTGGCGGCATTTTTATTTCTGTTCATATTTGTTATCGTTCAAATTCGGACCCATGTTCATATGAACTTTTCTGCTTAGAATCACCTATACTAACTCCCCTAGAAGTTTGTACAATGAATTCTGAGACGCCCTGTATAAGGGCGAAAAGCCTCTAGTATAGTTTTTATCCCTGATAAAGCCGGGATTAAATGGCGAAACTAGTCATAATCTCTCTTCTCCCTTTATTGTATTGTAAAGTCTCTACCAATTTCATTTTTATCTTAGCTTAAAACAGCTAATATTGGATAGGATGAACATTATGAATGGCGCTGATGATCTCCACGTCAATAAAAGATATATTTCCTTCAAAATTTACTAGATCTGCATGTCGCTCACTACGCAAGATGTCCCTCCCCCCCTCAAGCATTCTCTTTTCCTGTCAACTCGCGTTAGCTCTGATCACTTCACTATCTACAACTCTTGCCAAAAAATTAGAATAATCTTGTTTGAGAAATATTAATGATCTCTAACTAATAATTTATCTTCAAATAATAATGTTTTTTATTAATATTTATTTCATTTGGTGATTAAAGGACCCCATTTAGTCAAAAAAATATTAAGAAATTTTTTATTGTTGTAATTATTTAAATACTAGTTGTGCCCGCGGTTTCGCTCACGTAGAACTCAGTGCGGAGAAAGTCAGCGAAAATAAAATTGTTCAAAAACTGCAGCCAAATGACAAAAACTAAACAACAACAACCAATACGCAAAGGAAAATTTGAAGTCCGTAATTTGCCACCTTCAAAGAGCATCAAAATCGGAATTAGGGTTGCCACTTTAGTCAAGCAAATTTTCTCTATCTAATCTAATTTTTTTTTAGAGATTAACATTTTCGTTGAAATTAAATTTTTCTTTTAAATTAAACATTTCTTATTGCGCAAATGGACTTTTTTCAAAATCATGATGTCCTTTTACACAAGCTGGCATTCTATCTGAAATCGGAATCTTTAAAGGTACTTGCGAATCCTGCAGTTAGGGCTGTAACACCGGAGAATGGCTGTTTGAAACTGGAGTCCGGAGAAATAAGACCAATACGGGAGTCTCCAGCCCAATACTGGAGAGGTGGCAACAGTTGTCGTAGAATTCTTTTATGTAGCATTTCTGAAGTCCTGACAAAGATTTCACCTCTTTCTGGAATACATATTTTGAAAGCATATCTCTTATTTGGCGACATCTATTGGCAAGTTTAACTACTGCTGCGTGTGTTTAATAACTCGCTCGACATTGTTGGCAAGTTTAACTACCATTTTACGGCGTCTTTTTGGAATTTTCCCATGAAAATGACACATTTTCACGCAGGAAAAAGTACCCTAGTTGAAGACCCAGACTGTAAGCTATAACCATACTAAGTTTCATTAAAATCCGTCCAGCAGTTTTAGCGTGATGCCCGAACAACCACGGACACCCAACAGTTTTATTATATGTATAGAATAGATAACCTAAAATAAGAAATGACAAAATATCAGAATACTAGAATAGGCACAAAAATTAGAACGTTTTTATTCCTTTGGAATTTTAATTGAATTTATGGTCAATATTTAGTTGCTTCACCTTTATTTTGAATAACAGGTTATAATCTTTGTGGCATCATATCAAGAAGTTTCCTACAATCCTGTTTGGTTATTTTTTCCATACTTGCTTGATGGCACAAATTAATTCTTGTTTGTCATGTTGTACAATGTTTTTGAGCTTTTTTTTTCGGTGTTCCACACATTTTCCATTGGATATAAATCATGTAAATTGCTGGGCAAAGGTAACATATATTTCAATCATGAAGCCATCGTTTAGTTGTTTTTGCGGTATGAAGTGAAGCTCTACCTTGTTGAAAAATAACTTAATCACTTCATCACTTAATCCAGTATCTGTTGGCGTACCTCAGCATTAAACGACTTTTTACAATGTACAACTTACCAAGTTCCATAGCATACATGCAGCTTCAGATTCATAACCGATGCTACAAATTGTACAGATCTCTTCATGCAGGCCCGATCAAATGTTTCAGTTGCTAAACGCCTAACTCTCACCATGGTCACTAATGATAAGCAAAACGTTGATTCATCACCAAATAGTATGTTTTGTCCAGTCATATTCACCCCATAAAATGTGTTCTTTGCACTATTCTACACAAATCTACCGTTGCTTCTTCGTCATCAAGGGTTTTATCTTTGATATTGCCAATTTAAATTTCATTTTGTGTAGTCTTAGGTTTGCTGTTAGGCTTGATATCAATGTTCCACACTTCTTCGACTCATGATGCATGTATTTAACACTTTTAAAACGATTTTGTCTCTCACTTTGCTTCAATTTTCGATCTTCCCTCAGAGTAATAGTGCGATATTTCAATATATGTAAAATACATAATAATAAAGTTCAACTGTCAGTAACTTAAAATGCATAGCAATTTAATCGGATACAATCAGAATATTTTCTAGAGAATTTATAAGTACAATGCAAGGTAAAAGGATGAATCAGAATGAATTTACAAATGTTTATATACATATAGACGCAGACAGCGTCGTGTACTCCCTCTTACACGGGAGGAGTATGGTAACCCTAACCACACAAATGTACATAAGTGTAAGATAATCAAAACTCCTGTACACGCTCAGACCAGGCGCGATCCATACTTTGTCTTAAGGCGGCATTGGAGAGAACAAGGCAAAGGATTACTTACGGTTAAAGCAGGTCCGGGAGACAGGAGACAGGATTCAGTGTAGCTGCTGAACTGTCAATGCTTCCTCTCCTCCACTGGGACCCTGCTTATACACCCCGCCAAAATCTCCCATTCGCCCGTGCGCAAGCGCACGCTCAGGATTGGTGGATGCCTGATCTGACCATAGTGCCGCCCTGGCGTTGCTGGCAGGAAACTATCATAACGGGACTGAATCACCACGAGTGAACGTGAGATCTTCTGGCCACGTGGAGAGGGCTTGATACGAACAACTTACAACATGTTGTATATAACGCATGTAACAAATCCACTTCCCCATTTGGATGTCCGAGACGTTTGCCGAGGCCCTTAAGATATCACTGCCGTCCTTCGGATGGAGGTCTGCTTGGTTGGGCTTCTTGAGGATTATGTGCTTTAGGCCTTTGTCCAGGAGGAATGCTTCATGATTGGAGAAAGAGATTGAAGGGAGGTTAACAACATTATCGTGGATGTTGAAATCATATGAAACAGGTCATCGAGTTTCCGACATTAGGTCATGATTTTGTGCTCTCTAAAAGAGTCTAGTCTGATTTCATCGTCGTCTATCAATGCCGTGACCTCGTGTACTCACCTCCTCTTTAACTGTCAAACGGATTTTGACATTTTTTCCATTCTTAATTCCGTCTCAGATTTACCGTAATTTTCGTTTTTATTCGAATCTCTTATTCTTTTATGGATCAGCCCTTCTTTATTCAGTTACTAGCAGAGGACCTGGCTTTACCTGGGATAATTACGCTTGTAGGTAAACAGAATAACCTCAAAAAGCTTAATTAAACCTCCAAATTGGTTAAATAATAACTCAATCACTACAATATAGAGATAAGTGACTATCCATTCTTAGAAAAATCCGAAAGACAGGAATTTACCTCTTCACTGAAAAAATCTATTCTAGGTGATATACCGGGACTTGATTTACCGAAAAAATTTTTTTTAAAGGCTCACAATGGATGGACCTCTCCAAGGATGCCTTCTAGTCTAAATAATTTTTTCTCATGTAATCTTACTTTAGATGTACACATGATGTTGTTGCAATTTCCTTTCTTCTTTCGATGTCTTGAAGCAAAATTTGGCCATTCATCACTTTGTTTAGTTTAGCGGTCGCCGATTCTTCCATTTACTTGCTTACCATTTGCTCAATACAGCATGGAGCTAAAGGAGTGCTTCCTCTATCGTCTTTCACTCTTTCTCAATAGTCTGCTAACTCATTATCTCCAGTTACTGATCATTTTTAAAGATTTTCAAGAAATTAAGTACTGAGAATTCTCTTTTCTAAGAAAAGCCTCAATAACAGGAATTCTATGCATTGAATTCTATATTGCAAAAACTTTGCGTTGCATTGTTGGTCATGAGACATATTGTTGATCCTTGCATAGTGTTGGTGCATTGCGTGTGGATACCATTGTTGATACTTATTGTTGCAAAAACTTTGTCTTGCATTGTTGGTCATGAAATATTTCTCATTAATATGCCTTGCCAAAACCATAAATATCGTTTTTTATCAATAATTATTATTTTTTCGATATCTGAGGTAGACAGTGACCTTCCCCATGCTTTGAAGGTCATGTATGCGAAATTTTATCAAGATCGGAATAAAACTGTAGATTTTTATAAAAAACAAACAACCAAACAAACAAACCCACAAACAAACAAACATCCTTGTTTATATATCACTAGAAGAGGTACCTGGCGTTGCCCGGGATAATTACACTTGGATGTAAACAGAACAATCTCAAAAAATTAAATTAAATTTTGCAATATCTTAAAAATAAACACATGAAAATGCTTAGAATTAATACAGTAAAAATTCTTAATGAAAATTCGAAAAAAATCTTTTTAAAGGCTCAAAATGGATGGACTGCTCCAATAATTTCTTAATCAGATAATCTTACTTCAGATCTACACTTGATGTTGTTGCAATTTCCACTCTTCTCTCGCTCTGTTGAAGCAAAATTTGGCCTTTCATCACTTTGGGTAGTCTAGCGGTCGCCAATTCTTCTATTTACTTGCTTCCCATTTGCTCAATACAGCACGGAGCTAAAGGTTTGCTTTCTCTGTCGTCTTTCCACTCTTTCTCAATAGTCTGCTAACTCAGCATTATCTCCAGCTACTGATCATTTTTAAAGATTTTCAAGAAATTGTTAAGTACTAAGAACTCTCTTTTCTAAGAAAAACCTGAATAACAGGAATTCTATGCATTGTTACAAATTGAAACTTATCCATATTGCATCATCATTTTATGTTCATTGTTATAAATCTTGGAAAAGATTGCTTTATCATTGCATCATCATTTTGAGCTCATTGTTATTGGTGAATTGCGTGTTGAAACCATTGTTGATACCTATTGTTGCACAAACTTTTATTTGCATTGTTGGTCATGAGATATATATTGTTGGTCCGTGCAGAGTGTTTGTGAATTGCGTGTTGATACCATTGTTGCAAAAACTTTGTCTTGCATTGTTGGTCATGCGATATTTCTCATTAATATGCCCTGCCATAACCATGAATATCGATTTTTTATCAATAATTATTATTTTTTCGAAATCTGAAGTAGACAGTGACCTTCCTCATGCTTTGAAGGTCATGTATGCGAAATTTCATCAAGATCGGAATAAAACTGTAGATTTGTATAAAAAACGTACACACAGACCCACCCACAGACAAACATCCTTCTTTATATATATAGACTAGAAGAGGTACCCGGCGTTGCCCGGGATAATTACACTTGCACAAACTTTTCCTTTCATTGTTAGTCATGAGATATTGATTGTTGGTCCATGCAGAGCGTTTGTGAATTGCGTGTTGATACCATTGTTGATACCTATTGTTGTACAAACTTTGCCTTGCATTGTTGGTCATGAGATATTTCTCATTAATAAGCCTTGCCATAACCATGAATATCGATTTTTTATCGATATTTATTATTTTTCCTAAATCTGAGGTAGACAGTGACCTTCCTCATGCTTTGAAGGTCATGTATGCGAAATTTTATCAAGATCGGAATAAAACTGTAGATTTGTATAAAAAACGTACACACAGACCCACAAACATCCTTCTTTATATATATAGATTTTTTTATTCTATACTAGAAGAGGTACCCGGCGTTGCCCGGGATAATTACACTTGCACAAACTTTTCCTTTCATTGTTAGCCATGAGATATTGATTGTTGGTCCATGCAGAGCGTTTGTGAAATGCGTGTTGATACCATTGTTGATACCTATTGTTGTACAAACTTTGCCTTGCATTGTTGGTCATGAGATATTTCTCATTAATTTGCCTTGCCATAACAATGAATATCGATTTTTTATCGATATTTATCATTTTTCCGAAATCTGAGGTAGACAGTGACCTTCCTCATGCTTTGAAGGTCATGTATGCGAAATTTTATCAAGATCGGAATAAAACTGTAGATTTCTATAAAAAACAGACGCACAGACCCACAAACATCCTTCTTTATATATATAGATTAGTCTGTTTTATGTTATCCATTTGCTAATTTTGTGCTTTAATCCAGTTCGTGTATTTCTGTCTTTTATCCAATCTTTTCTTTTCATTCTTTTCTAATCAACGTACACGTATGCTGTTAATTTTGTTTCTACCTTCATTGTGCCCAGACTATATTACTCCTTGTCTTTGTCATGCCATTCATTGTATTTTATCCAATCATATTACTCCATTGTATCTTCTTTTCTGCATGTAAGGGCGAGATGCCTCTAGTGTAGTTGTTTTATTTGATAAAGCCGGGAATAAATGGCGAAACTAGTCGGAAACTCAGTTCTCCGTTTATTGTATTATAAAGTCTTTACCAATTTCATTGATAGAAACAATACTAAGGACTCCCAATTTATTGAAGATTGCATTTCTCAAAGAGCTTAAAACTTTGCATTTCTCAACTATGTTACGCAAATCTGCCTTGTTGCTTGTTTCGATAGTTGGGCTGCTGAATCTGTACAAGATTGCACTGTCTTTACCACTGCGTTTGTAAAAGTTCCCAATTTTTTGACGGTTGCATCTCTTTGCTCAACGTTGATAGAAAGTCTATGCTTAGTGTCTGATGACGAAAGCCAGGAATTAATAGACTCCACACTGTCGACCTGGCCGAGGCATAGCGGAATTCATCTTCGCTCTAAGGAAAATTTCGAGAAATCCTGGGAGTGTGCAAAAGATTTACATGCTTGGTGTATTACCTGGAACAAGCATATGACGGTTCATTGGAGAAGCTCTGGAGAGTGTTATATGAATAGGAGTGATTGGGAAATACCTGTTTATTGTCATGTCTGTGTATGAAAAGCTGTGGGGCTTATATCCAGATAAATGGCATTAAATTCACCGTAGGTATTGGACACCATCATGAGTTCATACCGTCGCCCCTCTTGTTCATTGTCTTTAAGGACCAGATAGACAGGGGCACCAGAGGCCATGAGTCTAGTTCTGTTGGTGATTACTTGGTGAAGAGGTAGCTCTTTACTGAAGTACTTGCCCTCCTTAGAATTTCTTGCACTAACTTTCAACATGCACTAGGTCGTTTTGCAGCCAATTGTGAAGAACAGGTTGGTATAAAGAAGGTGACTTAAGTTTTGTATCTGCATTTCCAAGTATTGAGTCTTGATAATGTTTTTAGATGCAACATATAAATATTTTGTAAACCTTTCAGTAGAATACTCACCAGCTTAGATCTTCTTTTTTCTTTCGGCATTTTGAATTTAAGTTCCGTTTGTCACGTAAAATTTAACGCTAAATCAAGATGGAGAACACTTAAATATATAATCAATGTGTCTAAAATTTATTGTTCAATAGATGAGTCCACAGAATCATGAACATTAGTAATACTGAATAAGGGCTTATAATAACTGAAGCATGAAATATAAGCACGGGTATCAAGTCTCGTTATGTCGAGTAGACACAGCGTCTATGCTCACAATAGGATGTGTGACCACAAACATGACATGTGCAAGCTTTTGTCAGTATCTAAAATCACAAAACGAGGGTATTTTGTATGACGAAAAATTAAAATTATTTTCTTATCCCTAATGATTTTTGCATCACCGGTAACGCGTTTTTGAGTCGGAATATTATTCTTAAATATACAGGATGTTTTATAACAATATGGTCAAAACTTTAGGGGAGGTAGTATGGATGATTCTAAGCAAAAAAGTTCATATGAACATGTGTCCGAATTTGAAGGGTAACTGAGATATGAACAGATATAATAATGCCGCCACCAAGGTAATAACCCAGGTTCTGTAACGCTCAGGGTAATGAGTTTTGGGGGAATAATAGCGTGCATAAAACTCTGTACACCGTTAAAATTTGATCGTATTCCAACAAATAGTTTTTGAGTTACGCATTGAAAATCTTAACAGTGCTCATATGCACGTGTTACGATGTTGAGCGCGTAACTCAGAAACTACTCGTTGGAGTTCGATCAAATTTTAACGGTGTAAACAGTTTTATGACCCATATTATTCCCCCAAATTTCTTCATTCTTGATGTTACAGAACCTGAGTTATTAACATGTTGATCTTGGTTTGGCCGCTTATTACGTGATCTACCTCCTCTAGAAATTTGACCATATAGTTGTGAAACACACTGTAGAGGGGATGGAATCTGTACAAATAAATTAAGGACTTCAAAGCAAAGAGAAATTCAACAAGCTCAAAAATTATAAATAAGATGAAGACTACAAAAAGCATCAAAAGATCTAAATGAACTTTTACTTGATTTTTCAGTGTTTCAAAATAAAAAATCCTATACAGGGTGTGCCAAAAGAAGCGGGACGGTCGAATATTTCGCGAAATTTACATCGGATCGAAAAACTGAAAAACACGTGTTCAATATTTTTCAAAAATCTATCGAATGACACCAAACACGACCCCCCACCCCCACTCCCGGGAGTGGAGCGGGGGCAACTTTGAAATCTTGCATGGAAACCCCTATTTTTTATTGCAGATTCAGATTCTACGTGTAAAACTGTATTCAGTACCATAAAAATTGCCACCCCCACCCACCCCCTGGGGGTATAATTAAGAGGAAATCAATTTTTTCAATGAAAATATTTAAAACAATTAAAATAATTAACATACTCAATACAGTATTTTAATGCAATATTGTAACATTGTTTAATTCTTGATGGATGGTTTTGTTATCATGGAAAATAAGATTTGTGAAAAAAAATCTAACAATGATAGTACGTATTTTCATTTTACAAATTGCAAATATCATCGTTTAAATTAACATAATAAAATCCTTCAAATTACTCTTTCTTATTCTTTCCGCTTGTAAACAAATTCTTTTCTTTATTAATACATACGTAAACAAAAAGTGGACTATTTTTGTTGTGATTTTTTGTGCTTTATTTGGTAGGTACTTTTTAAATGACACATTAGTTCAACTGTTTAAGTTGATTCAAGCAGATGAACCTTCATCTGTAAAGAAAAATTTGACTTGAAAAAGTGTTTTTTCTTTCAGAATGGCTCATCTTAATGAACAAGAAAGAATATCATTACTGATGATGGTAGGCTGGGGTGATAGGAAAAGGTCATAATCGGAAGCAAGAGATATTTTCAATGATACTTTTCGAATTGGAATGGATCCTATCTCCAAATCGACTGTGGAGAGAACGGTTAGAATATTTGAAGCTACAGGCTCTGTAAAAGATCGAGCTAAATTAGGAAGACCGATGTCAGCAACAAACGAAGAAGAAGCGTTGAATGTTTTATTATCAATTACGGAAAATCCTCACAGTAGTCTTCGTAGAACTGCCCAAGCTCAAGAAATTGATACATCTTCAGTCCGCAGGATTTTGAAAAGTAATAAATTGCATCCTTACAAAATGACACTTGTTTATTAGATAAATGAATATGATCTCGACCGACGTTTAGAATTTTGTGAGGACATGATGCTTAGAATAGATCAAGATCCAGACTTTCTTTACAACATTGTATTCTCAGATGAAGAACATTTCAATTGAATGGTACTTGTAATCGACATAATTGCAGGTATTGGGTAGACGAGAATCCTCATTGGATGTGAGAGAGCAAAACCCAAAATCCACAAAAAATTAAACGTTTGGGCTGGAATAATAAATAATCATTTGATTGGGCCACTCTTTATCGATGGTAATCTTACTGCTCAAAGGTATGAAAACATGCTTCGAAATGAAATAATTCCAGCAATAAGGGAGATTGCTGGCGATAACTTGGAGCACGTTTGGTTTCAGCAAGATGGTGCTGCACCTCATTACGGACGGAACGTTCGTAATTATTTAGATGAACATTTTCCTGATCGTTGGATTGGACGAAGAGGTCCGATCGAATGGCCTGCCAGGTCACCAGATTTAACTCCACTTGATTTCTTCTTGTGGGGTTATTAAAAAAAATCGGGTTTACGAAACGAAACCTCAAAATTTAGATGATTTGCGTCAGAGAATAATCGATGTAGCTGCCCAAATACCTGCAGAATACATAAACAATTCCATCGAATCTGTTTACCATCGATTAGCTTACTGCCAGGAAGTAAACGGTGCACAATTTGAGCATTTACTATCATAAAGTTATTGGCGCCAATCGTGAGAGGCAAAGGGACTCACCTGAAACAAGCACCCCGAAAGGAACAAAAAACTACTACGTCCACGTCGTTGTTCCTGGGTTATGCTAAACGTAGTTTTTTACTAAAGTCAGATACAAAATCAACGAAAGACGTTACTTCATATTAGCTTAGAAATATTTTCACTTGCGAGAAAGAATTGTTTTTGCAATTAGAGCACCATCAATCGGTCGACTGTCATACTGTATCATTAGATAGCCTTTTCAAAAATACTAATTTTGTGTTCCGAAGCGTATGTCCCGAGAAATTTCACCGTTTGCAGACTTTTGATCTGTATTTGTTTTTCTGCGATTACAGCGCCATCTACCGCGAATCAAAATAAATTTTCTGCTAAAACTTGTTCACGTTTTCACGTAGAATCCGAATCTGCAATAAAAAATGGGGGTTTCCATTTAAGATTTCAAAGCTGCCCCCTGCTCCATCCCCGGGGGTGGGGGTGGGGGGTCGTGTTTGGTGTCATCCGATAGATTTTTGAAAAATATTGAATACGTGTTTTTCAGTTTTTCGATCCCATATAAATTTCGCGAAATATTCGACCGTCCCGCTTCTTTTGGCACACCCTGTATATTAAAACGCAAAGCACTCATAGCACTTCTGTGCTTGCCCATTGATCATTGTTATCGTCGTTAATTGTTTTATATAATTGTTGTTAATTTGATAATCAATGCCAGCAAAGGTTTGATTGTGACTTTTTTGTGGAGAGGATTGTTTATGACTGTTTAAGAATTCACAGTTTTTGCCATCAGATTTTGGCGGTTTCCGTCTAGTTATGAAGTAAATTGTGAGTTTTAAAATATATATATATTGTAATGGAAAAGAGTTTATTCCAGTACACTCGGATTCAATTGTCTTCATTCAAAACACTGAAAAGCTAGGGCCATACAGGGCACAGTGCAACGGATCCTATGTTCGCCCCGATTTACATACAAATCTGTAAATTTCATTGCTTATTTGAAGATTTACGTAAAAAAAGGCTTAAATTTAAAGAAAATTTAAATTTACAAACAATAATATTTATTACAATTATAATTTTGCGAAATGTCTTTTATTCAGAGTATTTCGTAACAATATGGGCTGAGGCTTTACAATACCAAATATTAAGGTAAAGGAATAACTTGTTTTGATTTTTATTCCTATCTTTTTCAAGGTTATTTTTGAAAAATACAGGAAAAAACGTGGAAATTATTTAGTTTGTTATCTATGTAAAGCAACTATTTTTTATTCTTTGTATTTATTTGCTCATAAACGCCATAATCGCAGCATGGTCACATGGTTGAAATCACTAAAAGCAAAAAATTAAGGTGCGGCCACGCAAAGCACGAAGGCTTGATTTTGGATGGAAAACAGCAAAATTTGGCAAAAAGTATGCACGCCAGTGAAAATCCAGTGATTTTGGGTGGAAAACAGCGAAATACATAAAATACATATTAGAGAATTCAAGAATTAAAGAACTATAAACAAAAGCATAAAAAATAGTGGCTTTACATAGACAGCAAATCAAGGAGATTACAGAAAGAGAAGAACAAAATCTCGTAGCAAACTTAACTAGTTTCAACGTTTATTCCTCTACTAGCAGAGGACCCGGCGTTGCCCGAGATAATTACAGGCAAAACAAAAAGCTAAATTAAACCTCCAAATTGGTTAAATAATAACTCAATCACTACAATATAGAGCGAAGGGACTAACCATTCTAAGAAAAATCCAAAAGACAGGAATTTACCTCTTCACTAAAAAAAATTCATCCTACGTGATATAGCGACACTTGATTTACCGAAAAAAAAAATGTTTTAAAGGCTCACAATGGATGGACCTCTCCAAGGGTGCCTTCTAGTCTAAATAATTTTTTACTCACGTAATCTTACTTTAGATATACACTTGAAGTTGTTGCAATTTCCTTTCTTCTTTTGATGTCTTGAAGCAAAAATTGGCCATTCATCACTTTGTATAGTCTAGCGGTCGCCGATTCTTCTATTTACTTGCTTACCATTTGCTCAATACAGCACGGAGCTAAAGGAGTGCTTTCTCTACAATCTTTCACTCTTTCTAAATAGTCTGCTAACTCATTATCTCCAATTACTGATCATTTTTAAAGATTTTCAAGAATTTGTTAAGTACTAAGAATTCTCTTTTCTAAGAAAAGACTGTATAACAGGAATTCTATGCATTGAATTCTATATAGCACAAACTTTGCCTTGCATTGTTGGTCATGAGACATACACTGTATGATCACAAATATCCGGACACATGCACGTTTGCGCTCTAGCCACGATTTCATGGAAATCAATAGGGCGTTGCACATCCCTTTGCCCGAATCACAGCTTCCACCCTTCGGGGAAGACTTTCCACCAAATGTTGGTAGGTACTTTCCGGAATGTTCCTCCATTCCTCCCGAAGAGCGAGAATCAGTTGAGGTACAGAAGTTGGCCGATGTGATCTGGCCCGCAAGCATCTTTCCAATTCATCCCACAGACTCTCCCATAGGATTGAGGTCGGGACTTTGGGCCGGCCAACCCATTTCTTCGACCCCTGAGTCCGCAAACCACTGCTTTACACGCCTCGCTTTGTGGCACGGAGCATTGTCGTGTTGGTAGAGAAATGGCCCATTTCCGAAAAATTGCCACAACGTTGGAAGTGCACAGTTGTCCAAAACATTCAGATAACGGTCGGAGTTCATGATTCCTTGCACAGGAACTAGCTGTCCCAGTCCATACCATGAAAATGAGCCCCACACCATGACTCCTCCTCCTCCGAACTTGACTGTGGGCTCTGTGCACTCAGGTAAGAAGCGTTCTCCAGGTATGCGCCAAACCCAAACCCGTCCATCGGATTGCCAGAGTGTGTAGCGAGATTCGTCTGTCCACATTACACGCTTCCATTGGTCCATTGTCCAGTTTCTGTGGGCTTTGCACCACTCCAGACGTCGCTTGGCGTTGACCCTGCTGATGTGGGGCTTGTGGGCAGCAGCACGGCCATGGAATCCCATCGTGTGCAGTTCCCGACGAATTGTCATGGTACTGGCATCATTTACACAGGCGTTTCGAAACTCTGTGGCAATTTTTTCCGCCGAGGACTTCCGGTTGCTGCGGTTGACACGGCGAAGCACTCGACGATCTCTGTCCGTTAGTTTCTTGGGTCTACCGGTTCGTTGTTGAACTGTTGTTGATCCCCGGGTCTTCCATTTCATAATGACTTCGCCTACTGTTGACTTGGGTATCTGAAGAAGGCTGGAAATGTCACGCACGGACTTGCCGCATAGGTGACAACCAACGATGGTTTCACGTTGGAACTCACTTAGCTCTGCTGAACGACCCATTCTTGCCAATGTCCAAGCAGAGTTGTCTGAAGGTGTGGGAAGCTATTTAAATGATGTGCAAGTCATTATCATGTGACATTGGGCCAGTCAATGATCTGTGAGGGGTGTCCGGATATTTTTGATCATATAGTGTATATTGTTGATCCTTGCATAGTGTTGGTGCATTGCGTGTTGACACCATTGTTGATACCTATTGTTGCAAAAACTTTTATTTGCATTGTTGGTCATGAAATATATATTGTTGGTCCGTGCAGAGTGTGGGCCGGCCAGGTGGCCGAGAGGGCTAGGGCGTAGGCTTTCTAGTTCTCGAGTCTGCCTGGCTGTGCGTTCAAATCCCGCCATGGGCATGGATGTTTCTGTTTGTCCCGGGCTGCGTACAGATTAACTTGTGTAAAGAGCGCAAAATGATCTAATTAGTCGACGCCTTATTTACTAGACCCCCCCCCCCCGTGCAGTGTGTTTGTGAATTGCGTGTTGATACCATTGTTGATACTTATTGTTGCAAAAACTTATTGTTGGTGATACTTATTGTTGGTCATGAGATATTTCTCATTAATATGCCCTGCCATAACCAAGAATATCGATTTTTTATCAATAATTATTATTTTTTCGAAATCTGGGGTAGACAGTGACCTTCCTCATGCTTTGAAGGTCATGTATGCGAATTTTTTTCAAGATCGGAATAAAACTGTAGATTTGGATAAAAAACAAACCCACAAAATATCAAATATCCTTCTTTATATATATAGACTAGCAAGGTACCTGGCGTTGCCCAGGATAATTACACTTGTAGGTAAACAGAACGATCTCAAAAAATAAATTAAATTTGGGAATATCTTAAAAATAAACATATGAAAATGCTTAGAATTAATACAGTAAAAATTCTTAATATAAATGTGAAAAAAAATTTTTAAAGGCTCACAATGGATTGAACTCTCCAATAATTTCTTACTTACGTAATCTTACTTCAGATGTACACTTGATGTTGTTGCAATTTTTTTTCTTCTCTCGATGTCTTAAATCAAAACTTGGCCATTCATCTTTTTTTGTAGTCTAGCTATCGCCGATTCTTCTATTGACCTGCTTACCATTTGCACAATACAGCACGGAGCGAAAGGAGTGCTTCCTCTGTCGTCTTTGCACTCTTTCTCAGTAGTCTGCTAACTCTTCATTATCTCCGGTTACTGATCATTTTTAAAGATTTGCAAGAAATTGTCAAGTACTAAGAACTCTCTTTTCTGAGAAAATCCTGAATAACAGGAATTCTGTGCATTGTTACAAATTGAAACTTAAAAGGTAAACAGAACCATCTCAAAAAATTAAATTAAATTTTGCAATATCTTAAAAATAAACACATGAAAAAGCTTAGAATTAATACAGTAAAAATTCTTAATGAAAATTTTTTAAAGGCTCACAATGGATTGACCTCTCCAAGGATGCCTTCTAGTCTAAATAATTTTTTACTCACGTAATCTTACGTTAGATGTACACTGGATGTTGTTGCAATTTTTTTTCTTATTCCGATGTCTTGAAGCAAAACTTGGCCATTCATCACTTTGTGTAGTCTAGCGGTCGCCGATTCTTCCATTTACTTGCTTCCCATTTGCTCAATACAGCATGGAGCGAAAGGAGTGCTTCCTCTGTCGTCTTTCAAGTCTTCTCTATAGTCTGCTAACTCTCCATTTTCTTCAGTTACTGATCTTTTTTAAAGATTTTCAAGAAATTGTTAAGTACTAAGAACTCTAATTTCTAAGAAAATCATGAATAACAGAAATTCTATGCATTGTTACAAATTAAACCTTATCCATATTGCATTATCATTTTATGTTCGTTGTTATAATTCTTGGAAATTATTGCTTTATCATTGCATCATCATTTTGTGCATATTGTTATTGGTGAATTGCGTGTTGACATTATTGTTGATATCTATTGTTGCACAAACTTGATTCATTGTTGCACCTATTGTTGCACAAACTTGTATTTGCATTGTTGTTCATGAGATATACATTGTTGGTCCGTGCAGAGTGTTTGTGAATTGCGTGTTGATACCATTGTTGATACTTTGTCTTGCATTGTTGCAAAAACTTTCTCATTAATATGCCCTGCCATAAACATGAATATCGATTTTTTATCAACAATTATTATTTTTTAAAAATCTGAGGTAGACAGTGACCTTCCTCATGTTTTATGCGAAATGAAGGTCATGTATGCGAAATTTTATCAAGATCGGAATAAAATTGTAGGTTTGTATAAAAAACAAACCAACAAACCCACAAACAAACCCACAAACCCTGAATAGAGTTTTGAACAACTTCACCATTCGGCTGCGAGCAGTTCAAAACGTTCATGGTGGCCACATTGAGCATAACATCAAGACTTTTCCACGGGAATAAACACTCCGAACTGCCTAAAATATCATACTGAAATGCTAAGTTTGTAAACATTAATGGGTCAATAAATCATAGTACTGAAATGGTCAGAAATTGACTGAATCACCTTGTACTTATACCACGACATAGGAAAGTGGCAAGATGAGTTTAGCCTTCTATTCCAGATGATGGAGATATAGGTTAACAATAAAGGGACTGATCAAAGTGTCCATGGGAGTAAAATTGTCCATTTTAACGTATTTATTATTTAATTGAAAATACCTTTTGGACCTCTGGTCCAACGAAAAGCAGTAAGTCGACATGGCATTGACTACGCAAGAGGCTAAAATACTTTTAAATAGATAACCAGATATTCTAATTTAAAGTTTAATTGAAAATTATCAATTATTCTAATAATCTATACAACCCAAAAGTTTTCCATTTTCATTATTATGGAAAAATTAAAGTGATATTCATTTTATTCTCAAGGTAATTTCAATTTTCAATCCAACCAATTAACAAAATCATTAGGTGAAAACTTTTTCAATATAAGGTTACTGTGCTCACATTTATGCCCGTACAGCCAAGAGGGGGGAAAAATTAAGGTAAGCTTAGGCAAAAAATTACTGAATAATTAAAGGACTGCTAACCCAAGAGAAGGGAACATAAGACCACTGCCCCAGATGAAAGCCCCCAAAGAGACCCATCAAATTAAAAAAATAAAATTTAAAAAATTATTAAAAAAAAAAAAATTCCCAAGGAAAAACGCAGAGTCAAATGAAAGAAAGAGACTGGCAGTGCCCTATTCGTGTCGCTGAGCGCTACTGGTGCCAGCGGAAGTGCAGCATTCGCCATGTTACGATTAGCAAAAACCTAAGGCGGCATATGTTCTCAATGTAATTTCAGCTGTTTTTGTAGATGTTTTCAGGAAGTATCAGTAAGCATAACCTGTTTTCTGATTTTTTAAAAAAAACTTTATTGCATTATCTAACGATACCGTATATTGTTAATAACACCAAATAACTGAATCAATGCCTAACGAGTTTTTAAAAGACAAATATTTTAAAAATTTAAATTAAAAGAAAAGGAAGAAATAATTCGGTCGGAAAACAAGCCGCGCATCCATGGAGGGCCAGCGATGAAGGTAGCTAACGTCGGAGCTACGAAGGTGCTGAGGGTTACCAACGTACCCTGAAGTAGAATATAGGAATGTTCTCGATACAGACATTACACTGTCCGAAGAAAGGAAATCCGAACATAAAACATTAAATAGGGCCTATCCTTTCAGCGCCCATCTGGAGAATACAGTACATAACGTACTGTTAAAAAAACGGATTCTACATCAAAGTTCCATAACTGGAAAAACTAATTCCAAACGAAAATTGGTAAGGAATGAACACCAGCAGAAGAACGAGCCATTGTCCACCCAAGTGGATAGTTGAACTGCCAACAAAACACTACCACGAATTAAAAAAAAAACACATAAGCAGAATGAAAAGACACACGCGCACAAACAATACCAACCAAGCAAGACACGAACGCACGCACACGAGGGGAGAACGCTATAACAAAGAAACAAAATATAAACATTGTTACAAAAACTACATGAGCAAAAAAATTGGCATACGAAAGGAAAAAATAAATAAAAAAATAAAAAAAAGTGAAAATTACGCGCTAAAAAAGAAAAAATAAATTTTCTCAGAAAAAGGCCCGTAACAGCCCTTAGCCTGTGAACTGGGTACTGCTCCAACCAGCCCTAAGAACATGTAGATAGCGTTAATGCTTCCATGTCCATGGTGGCGCAAGTGGTTGGCGCGTCTGCATGATTAACCGAAGGTTCCTGGTTCGAATCCAGGTTGTGGAATTTTCTTTCCTATTTTCATCAGTAAAGGATAAAATGTTACAGTAATAATCACAACATGATAAATCACATTAATAGATATAAGCACTGAGCACAAGATACAAAAATGCTCGAAAAGTGTATTGCTTTAAATAAAATTATATAATTAAATCAAGTGATCGTTTTATGTAAATCATTAAAGATTTTGAAAATGATCCTAAATGAATCAGACATAATAAGGTAATATGTAGAATCGTCACTAAGTGACGTCAAAAATGGGTTCATCACGGCCTTCAAAAACTACCAGGCCTGAAGATGATGTCAATAATATATTGTTGAAGCACTAAGATTGTGATGTTGAACTTCTGTAATAGCACCACCCGAAGCCAATGAGAAAGATAGGCCTGGAAGCGGGAAAGTCACCTGACCAAGTGGGTCCGAACTAGTGACATATATTAAAGGCAGTTCTGAATCCTATCGTTAACATTGCCACCAAGTGAAGTCAGTTGATGAAATGACAGTTTTGGACAGTAATGAATCGTGGATAAATAGCTGTCTGGCTGCTTGGTTTTTGACGATTTTAGGCCCAAGGAATAATTAATTCAAACCATTCCTCAAAGTTGTTTTGGCCATGACGGTTCTGAATTCTGAAAGGCAGAGCTTCCCATTTGGCTTCAAGTATGGCGTCAGGTTTCGGGGTCTGGCTTTTTATATACGTCATTGGTCCGAACAACAGTCCAACCTTCTTTGTCCCCATCTTGGATTTTAACAATCAGTATTTTTTTCGTTTGTTGGAAACAATGAAGGTCGGATTGTTCGGACCCAGATGGTCAGGTGACTTTTCCGCTTTGAGGCGTTTCTTTCTCATTGGCCTCGCACCACCAGAACAATGTAACAATGTTTTATCTTATCTTTAGGCCTAGTAGTTTCTAGAAGGTCGTGAGCTAGGAGCTCATTAATACAAAGGAGGTGCTGTCCTATTCACTGGCTATATTGTTGAGTTGAAGCCATCGCCTCAGGCGTATCCACCATTTTGGTAGATCCCTCCATGGCTGTAATCTATATGGGCTATGTACACAGATTACCGAATACACAGATGGGAAAAAACAGAATTTCCCTATGGGAGAAAAGGAAACCGGTCACATGATCATGACCGTGGCGCCATCTAGTGTTACCCTGGGGCAGTCAGAATGACACGAACCAAGGACACAGATTACCGATTGTATAATCTATAAAAAAAGAAGCCATGCACGAAATTTCATTTATACCTATAAAGGAGAAAAGTAAGGAAATGCATGTCATGCTTCAGTAATGTAAGCGAAGAGTTTGTTGTTGAACACCTTCTTCTTCTTCTTATTGTGCCGTCTCCTATCGGAGACTGGCAACCAAATTGTTAATGGCATACTAGGAATATTAATGCGGTGGTTTTCCGTTGCCTTCCGCATGATTAATATGGGACAAACACTGCATTCGTGCCACAGCGGGATTCAAACCCGCGACGCGAGGATCACGATAAGCACTGATGCCTGCTCCCCAGCCCTCTTGGCCATCAAGCCGGATAACACATTGTTAAAAAAGCCTGATTCTATTAGGAAAAAAAGACACAATTTTACTTAAAGCAAATTTAAATCAAATTCTTAGAAATATTCTTAGCCCATATTTTGCAGTTTTAAAATTGTAAAATAATTTCTAAATTTTAAAAAAAGTCCAGATTTATTGAATTTAGCAATCTTCTTACTGTTTTTACTGAAGGTAAATGGAAAAAAAATTTTCAACATCTTACATGCTTTTGGGGAAGCATGGTATATTTGTTTTGAATGGTATAACGATGCACAGATTTACTTAGGAATTGAACTTGAGTTTCAAAAAATTTCAATACTTTACCAGAAAAATGATTTTTCTCTAATTCTAAAAATGCTCCAGACTGTCATCGCTACATTTATTTTTTATTCTGTCGTTTTAATATTCTTATTTGAATTTTACTCATTTTTACTCTAAGGTTTTTCAGGTCTTCGTTTAAAAAAAGGTTTCTTGGTGATAGCTTACAACGGGAGGGAGGATTTTCAGGAAGTATAACTATTGAATTCAAAAAAAATGTAACGAATTTGTAAATTTTGTTGCAAAAAATCATCAAAAGTTTGCTGTTGTTGTTTTTAAAATAAAATATTTAAAATTACTTTTAGTTTATTTTAAAAATTAAAAACAAACAAAAATCTACTTATAAATACAATACATTTGTGTTTAATAATATTATAAATAAATTATTACATAATTGTTTATATTGTTAATATTTATATCTCAGTATTGAAAATTTTAATGAATCAATCATAAATTTGTGTATCTAATAAAGATTAGAGCCCCATGGTGTCGCTAGGGTACTGCAATCGCCTACGTCATAATTAGGACTCATCCGGTTTCTCTTTTGTTAACATTGATTGTCCCCTCTGTGTATTCGGTACTCTGTGGGCTATGTATAAACATTGCATTAATACGCTAAAATTTTGACTGCTAAAGCTTTTTAAATTCATGAATTTAGAGAGAGCTAATTTTAGGCCAAATTTCTAAATCCCATTTTTGTAATTTCTTACATTTTAATACCTTTTTATGTACATGTATTTAATTATTTTTATGTTAGATGCTTGGAATAATACCTCATTATTTTTAATTCTGTTTTGTACCATAAAAAGTAAGATAAAACTGTGGATAAACAAAGAATTATAGAACGAAAATCGAAATACTTCTTAGTCCACAATGAAGTGAAAAAACAAACCCTAGCAAAGATTTTTTCGGTTACACTTGTGATCTTCATCAGTAGGAACCTAAAATAAACAGAATACAACATCCAGCTATTTCCACCCCTCCCCTGAGTCATTTAAGTAATTAACTCTTTACAAAACTTCTCCACTAAGCTGAACAAAGGGGAAACTCTCATTGGCCCACTATCCTGATTCATCAATTACTCCGAGCGGACTTAGCTAATTTTTAGACTTTTCAAAACATCCATAAACTTAGGGTCCTAATTAATTTAATGTCGTTTTCTTAACCGGTTGGCCTGTGTCATGATCATGTTTAGCAATACTTGGTCTCTCCACTCTATCATAGGTAATATCGGCAAAGTGCTCCTTCCCCCTAATTTCAATATTACAACGCGTCTGACCTCAATAAACCTTCCCACAAAAACCACAATTAACTTCGTAAATTGCCGACTTTTTTTACTAAGGAATCTTATCCTATGGATCACCATCCAAGTACTTAAGCAAAATTGGATTCTCATAGGCAACCCCAAAATTAAATTTCCTCAAAACACCACCTAAATCCCGGGTAAGATACCTATCAAATTGAACCAAGACGTTTTAAATTCGTTAAGTTCGTCTCTTCTTTTTAACCATTTGCTTCCTCAGAATGTCCTGTACTATTTTTCAGTTAAACCCATTGCAATTTACGACCTTTTTATGAAATTTTTATATTTTTATATATTCTTTTGACAAAGGGACTCTTAAAGTCCTGTTTATCATGAAATAGAAAACTGAAATATTTTGAGACACGCAATAATTGGAATCAAACTTAAAATGTCTATTGCTGCTAGTGAATTTCATAAAATTATCAAAATCTAAACTCCTCCTTTCTGTTCTGCTGACTAGTATGTCCAAGAAAGCCCATATTTCATTTTCATATGTAAAGTCAATGCTAGGAAATTGACTATTTAAAGTGTCAAGAAAGTGACAAGTCTTCTACGTGTCAAAAATATTAACTAATCTAATATCCAAGTATCTGGGAAGTATGAAAAAATCTTCATGCATTCGTTCTTAAAATGACGCATGAAAGTTTGGCAATAAAGGGACTAATACTACCCCCAATCGGGGTTCCGAAATTGATTTGATAAAACTCGTTTTGAAAAGAAAACACATTGTTTTGTGTGGAACTTTTGTCAAATAACAATTTTGGACCTAACCTAGCCTACCTAACCTAACCTATCAGTTCTTTACTGAAATTGTTTTCTTTTAATGTCCTCCAAAATCCCCAAGGTTTCTGCAACGGGAATGTTGTGGAACAAAGACTCTAAACAAATGAGACTACAATTTCCGGTGATTTTGGACGTATTCTTTCAACCTTTTCAATGAATTCCAGACTATTTTAAATTGAAAAATTTTTCATCGAGAATTTTAAAGTATTAAATTTTGTCATGAACAATCTTTCTATATATATAAAGAAGGATGTTTGTGTGTTTGTGGGTTTGTTTATTTGTTTCTTATGCAAATCTACAGTTTTATTCCGATCTTGATGAAATTTTGCATACTTGACCTTCAAACCATGAGGAAGATCACTGTCTACCTTAGATTTCGGAAAAATAATAATTATCGATAAAAATCGATATTCATGGTTATGGAAGGGCATATTAATTAGAAATATCTCATGACCAAACATGCAAGGCAAAGTTTGTGCAACAACAGGTATCAACAACGGTATCAACATGCAATTCACAACACTCTGCACGGACCAACCAATATATATCTCATGTCCAATGAAAGGAAAAGTTTGTGGAACAATAGGTATCAACAATGGTGTCAACACGCAATTCACACTACGCTCGGACCAGCAATAGATATCTCATGACCAACAATGCAAGGCACAGTTTGTGCAACAATAGGCCCGTCGTGTTCGCATCAACAATGGTCTCAATGCGCAATTCACCAGTAACAATGAGCATAAAATTATTCAAAGAATTATAACAATGAACACAAAATGATGATGCAATGACAGAACATTCGTTTCCAAGAATTATAACAATGAACATAAAATGATGATGCAATGACAGAATATTCGTTTCCACGAATTATTAATAATGAACAGGAAATGGATATCATAGACGATATAGATAGGGTAGTCTCTCTCGATGAGGCGACGGAGGTACACGTGTCTTTCTTCAGCTCCCTAACAAGCGTTCAGACAAATGGGAAGAGTGTGTGTGTTTCTTTCTGTACGTGTGTGGGTTTAGCTACAAGCATAATTATCCCGGGCAACGCCGGGTCCTCTGTAGTCTTCTGTCTATATATATAAAGAAGGATGTTTGTTTGTGGGTTTGTTTGTTTTTTATACAAATCTACAGTTTGTATTCCGACCTTGATAAAATTTTGCATACATGACCTTCAAAGCATACATGACCTACCTCAGATTTCGAAAAAACAATAATTATTGATAAAAAATCGATATTCATGGTTATGGCAGGGCATATTACTGAGAAATATCTCATGACCAACAATGAAAGGCAAAGTTTTTGCAACAATAGGTACCAACAATAGTGTCAACAAGCAATTCACCAATAACAATGAGCACAAAATTATTCAAAGAAATAAAACAATGAACATAGAATGATGATGTAATGACAGAACATTCGTTTCCAAGAATTATTAACAATGAACAGGAAATGGATATAATAGACGATATAGATAGGGCAGTCTCTCTCGATGAGGCAAAGGAGGTACACGTGTCTTCCTTCAGCTCCCTAACAAGCGTTCAGACGATCGGGAAAAGTGTGTGTGTTTGTTTGTGTATGTATTTGTTTTTACCTACAAGCGTAATTATCCTGGGCAACGCCGGGTCGTCTGCTAGTCTTTCTATATATATCTTTCTTCTATATATATAAAGAAGGATGTTTATGGGTAGGTGGGTCTGTCTGTACGTTTTTTATACAAATCTACAGTTTTATTCCGATCTTGATGAAATTTCGCATACATGACCTTCAAAGCATGAGGAAGGACACTGTCTACCTCAGATTTCGGAAAAATAATAATTATCGATAAAAAATCGATATTCATGGTTATGGCAAGGCATATTAATGAGAAATATCTCATGACCAACAATGCAAGGCAAAGTTTGTGCAACAATAGGTATCAACAATGGTATCAACACGCAATGCACCAACACAAGGCAGGGATCAACAATCAATATCTCATGACTAACAATGAAAGGAAAAGTTTGTGCAAGTGTAATTATCCCGGGCAACGCCGGGTGCCTCTTCTAGTATATATATAAAGAAGGATGTTTGTTTGTGGGTTCGTTTGTTTCTTTGTTTGTTTTTTATACAAATCTACAGTTTTATTCTGATCTTGATAAAATTTCGCCTACATGACCTTCAAAGCATGAGGAAGGTCAGTGTCTACCTCAGATTTCGAAAAAATAATAATTATTGATAAAAAATCGATATTCATGGTTATGTTAGGGCATATTACTGAGAAATATTTCATGACCAACAATGAAAGACAAAGTTTTTGCAACAATAGGTATCAACAATGGTATCAACACGCGATTCACAAAGACTCTGCACGGACCAACAATATACATCTCATGACCAACAATGCAAATATAAGTTTGTGCAACAATAGATATCAACAATGGTGTCAACACGCAATGTGCCAACAATATGGAAGGATCAACAATATATGTGTCATGATCTAATGCAAGGCAAAGTTTATTCCATATAGTATTAAGTGCATGGAATTCCTGTTATTCAGGCTTTTCTAAGAAAAGAGAATTCTTAGTACTTAACAATTTCTTGAAAATCTGTAAAAATGATCAGTAAGTGGAGATAGTGAGTTAGCAGACTATTGAGAAAGAGTAAAAAACGATAGAGGAAGCACTCCTTTAGCTCCGTGCTGTATTGAGCAAATGGTAAGCAAGTAAATATAAGAATCAGCGACCACTAGACTACACAAAGTGATGAATGACCAATTTTTGCTTCAAGACATCGGAATAAGAAAGGAAATTGCAACAACATCCAGTGTACATCTAACGTAAGATTACGTGAGTAAAAAATTATTTAGACTAGAATGCATCCTTGGAGAGGTCCATCCATTGTGAGCCTTTAACAAATTTATTTTCGGTAAATCAAGTCCCGGTACATCACCTAGAATGGATTTTTTCAGTGAAGAGTTAAATTCCTGTTATTCGGATTTTTCTGAAAATGGATAGTCCCTTCGCTTTGTATTGTAGTGATTGAGTTATTATTTAACCAACTAGCAGATGACTTGGCGTTGCTCGGGATAAACAGAACAAACTCAAACAGCTAAATTAAACTTCCAATGGATGGCCCTCAAAAAGGATGCCTTCTAGTGTAAATAATTTTTTACTCACGTAATCTTACTTTATATGTACACTTGATGTTGTTGCAATTTTCTTTCTTCTTTTGATGTCTTGAAGTAAAAATTGGCCATTCATCACTTTGTGTAGTCTAGCGATCGTGATTCTTCTATTTACTTGCTTACCGTTTGCTCAATACAGCACGGACCTAAAGAAGTGCTTACTCTATCGTCTTTCACTCTTTCTCAATAGTCTGCTAAGTCATTATCTCCAGTTAATGATCATTTTTATAGATTTTCAAGAAATTGTTAAGTACTAAGAATTCTCTTTTCTAAGAAAAGCCTAAATAACTGGAATTCCATGCATTGGATTCTATATTGCGCAAACTTTGCCTTGCATTCTTGGTCATGAGATATATATTGTTGTTGCGTGCAGAGTGTTTGTGAATTGCGTGTTCATACCATTGTTGCAAAAACTTTGTCTTGCATTGTTGGTCATGAGATATTTCTCATTAATATGCCCTGCCATAACCATGAATATCGATTTTTTATCAATAATTATTATATTTTCGAAATCTGAGGTAGACAGTGACCTTCCTCATGCTTTGATGTCATGTATGCGAAATTTTATCAAGATCTGAATAAAACTGTAGATTTGTATAAAAAATAAACAAACAAACCCACAAACAAACCCAGAAACAAACCCACAAACAAACAAACATCCTTCTTTATATATATAGAAGATGTGTGTGTGTGTTTTTGTGTTTGACACTTTGAGCAGTGCATAACCTAAAAAATACATCAACTCGAATCATCAAACCAAAAAAGCATACCATTGATCTGTGTTGTGCTACTTAATAATCGTTCGAAGGAACCATATCAATTCTTACCTATCTTATGCCCCAAAGAAAAGAATGAGCATTGGTCAGAGAAACTCTGCAGCTAATTGACAAAAAACTGTCCGGGCGTCAGAGACACCTGAACAACGGAAGGTTCGTCTGCAGCAGGAGCGTATGCTAGCTGCAACGTCAAGGGCAAGGGACACTTCGAGGAAAGAGAGCTTCGTATACAGCAGGAACGTATGCAAGCTGCAACATCAAGGGCAAGGGAAACTTCGGTGGAAAGAGAACTACGTGTAGAACGGAAGAATTAAGGGTGGCGAATCGACATTCTGATTTAAAATTAGCGGCATTTAATTACAATTCTGAATACGATTATTGTAATCACCCTAAAGTCCTAATAAGAAGGATGGATGTCGTATGTAACCATTGTCAGGCAAGGAAATATAAATGGGAACCACCAGGAATATGTTGCTTTAATGGAAAAGTGAAGCTGCCGCCTCTTAAAGAGGCACCAGAACCACTGTTATCTTACTTCTATGGTAACACTGCAGATTCCAAACATTTCCTAAAAAATATAAGGGCATACAATTCAAGCTTCCAAATGACATCGTTTGGCGCGTCATCAATAGTGCAAGAAGGTGGATTCATGTCTACTTTTAAGGTTCAGGGTCAAATTTACCACAGAGCTGGATCACTTCTTCCCCTTCCAGGTGAAATCCAAAATTTCTTCAAGTTTATTTCATGGGCGGTGAAATATTAGAGGCTGATCAACCATGTGCTAATATATCTGGCGTGCTACAAGACAACGTTTTAAGACTGCAGAGACTATTTCATTCGCACAACTACCTGGTAAATATGTTTAAAACAGCATTAGAAAGGATGCCTATAGACGAGTACAAAGTAGTCATACGGGCAGACAAAAGGCCATCTGGTGAACATGAACGGCGTTTTAACGCCCCAACCATTAACAATGTAGCCATACTCACGGTTGATCTGGAAGAGTACGATCGCCGTGACATAATTGTTCAGAAACGAAATGAAAATTTGCTGAGGATTCCAGAAACACATCGTTCATATGATGCTCTGCAGTATCCTCTTATCTTCTTTGATGGCGAGGACGGTTACCACTTTAACATAAAACAAATCGATCCTCTCACAGGAAATACGACGCAAAAAAAAATATCTTCTATGGAGTTTTATACATACCGCATTATACTAAGAGAGGGATCCTCAAACCACATCTTACGATTCCGCCAGTTGTTTCATCAATGCATCGTAGATATGTACGCGAAAGTCGAATGTGAACGGCTTTTTTATATTAGGTTAAATCAGAAAAAAACCGTGTGTT
The DNA here is from genome assembly GCA_023313115.1 of Rhysida immarginata. Classification (NCBI taxonomy): domain Eukaryota; kingdom Metazoa; phylum Arthropoda; class Chilopoda; order Scolopendromorpha; family Scolopendridae; genus Rhysida; species Rhysida immarginata. The sequence continues at coordinate 40,089 of JAHWFO010089184.1, forward strand.
GATGGTTATATTCATCTACGGGATGCTGTGGCTAATGACCAAAATGTCGCTGATATAGGAAGGATGGAATTATTACCGGCTACGTTCACTGGCAGTCTGAGGAACTTGCACGAATATGCTCAAGACGCTATATCCTATGTCCGCAATCATAGCTGTCCAGATCTTTTCGTAACCATTACGTGCAACCCTAAGTGGCCAGAGATTACAGTTGAGCTTTTGGAAGGCCAAACACCGATTGATCGTCATGATTTAACAGCGAGAGTATTTATGCAAAAACTAATCAAATTTACTGTTATTACGAAAAGCCATATATTTGGAGAAACCTGCTGTTGGATGTATTCGGTCGAATGGCAAAAGCGAGGTCTTCCACATACACACATGTTGGTATGGCTTAAAGAAAAAATCCGACCGACTGAAATAGATGACATAATTTCTGCTGAGCTGCCAGATCTTCAACAGGATCCACTGCTATTCGAAGTAGTGTCAAAGAACATGATCCATGGGCCGTGCGGAACTTTAAACCACAAGGCACCATGCAAATGTACTAAGAACTATCCACGACAGTTCATTGATGAGACACAATCAGCCAACACTGGTACACGACGATGGTTACCCTTTATACAGAAGATGAAAGCCTGAAAATGGGGGCTTCACAGCGACTGTTACAGTTACGGTTATAAACCAAAACAGAGATATCGAAATTGATAACAGTTGGCTTGTGCCTTATTCCCCTCTTCTTACAAAAAATGTTTCAAGCACACATCAATGTCGAGTACTGCCACTCTGTTAAATCAATAAGTACATTTGCAAATACGTCACTAATGGCAATGACATGGCCGTTTTCAGGTTAGCGAATGAAAATGCGGTGGATGAAGTGACTCAGTACCAACTGGGGAGATATATTAGCAGTAATGAGGCTATTTGGCGCCTCTTAAATTTCAAATCCACGAACGATACCCAATGGTTGTCCACTTAAGTGTTTGCTTAGAGAACGGACAGAGAGTATACTTTACGGAAAAGAATGCTCAAGAGAGAGTGGAAATGCCTCCAAACATAACATTAACAGTGTTTTTCCAGTTGTGCCAGCAAGATCCATTTGCCAAAACATTACTCTATGTCGATGTACCAAAATACTACACCTGGAATGCGCAACGCAAAATTTTCTGCAGGAGGAAGAAGGGAGCCCAAATTCCAGGTCAAACCGACATATGCGCAACTGACGCTATTGGCCGTGTCTACACTGTTCATCCCAGCAATGCTGAGTGCTACTACCTGAGAATGTTACTTCACGTTGTGCGAGGACCGACATCATGTAATGATCTTAAAACCTTCGAGGGACACGTGTGTGAAAGCTATAGAGAATCATGTCAAAAACACGGATTGCTTGAAAACGATCAACATTGGGACACGACATTGGCACGTGTTTCCCAAAGCAACTCAGGAGTCTTTTTGCCATTATAATCACGACGTGCGCTCCATCAACTCCACAGCGCCTTTGGGATAAATATAAAGAAAATTTAGGTGAAGACATTCTCAGAGAGGCTAACCCTATCATTAACTCAGGTTATACAGCGGGAATAATAAAACAAGCGCTTATACTTCTTGAGGACAAATGTATCTCTGTTAATGGCAAAACTATCTTGCAGCTTGGGCTAGATGCGCCGAATCGAAAAGTTCAAGAGGTCCTAGATATTGATTTTTGGAAGGAAAAGAACTATGACATTAATGCTCTCCGGCTTTTCTTGAAAAAATAGACCCCTATTAGTCTCAGACAAGAGGCAAGCCTATGACGCTGTTTTAAGTCTCATTAAGAATGGAAATGGTGGCATTTATTTCCTTGATGCACCCGGGGGGACTGGAAAAACATTTCTGATAAATATTTTGCTGGCTGAGATTCGCCCAAGTAATGAAATTGCTTTGGCTATAGCATCTGGGATAGCATCTACACTGTTAGTTGGTGGTCGAACAGCGCATTCAGCTCTGAAGCGACCATTGAATCTGCAGCTTTCAGAACAGCCCATTTGCAACATAAGCAAAGGCTCCAGTCAGGTACAAGTGCTCTAGCATTGCAAACTAATCGTTTGGGACGAATGCACCATGGCCCACAAAAAGGCACTAGAAGCGGTACTGTTGTCCTCCTGGCAGAAGATTTTAGACAAACCCTGCCTGTGATTCCACGCTCTACGCCAGCCGATGAACTTCACGCCTGTCTTAAGTCCTCGACCTTATGAAGGCATTTGCGCAAAATGGATCTCAAGACGAATATGAGGGTTCATTTACGAGGAGAAACAAATGCAGAGCAGTTTTCACAGCAATTGCTGTTAATCGCCAATGGAGAAGTTCCTGTCGACCCCAGTACTGGTTTAATTTCGTTTCCCTCAAATTTCTGCAATATGGTCTCTTCACTCGACGAGCTGATAACTAAAGTGTTTCCAGATATACAAGAAAATTACAAATCGCATCGATGGTTGTGCGAAAGCGCCATTTTAGCTCCAAAAACGACAGCGTTAAATATGTTAACGATCTTATTCAAGAAATGCTCCCTGGCAACTCTGCCATCTTTTCATCTATTGATACAGTAATGGACATGGAGCAAGCTGTGCATTACCCTATAGAATTTTTAAATTCCCTTGAACCCTTAGGAATGCCGCCACATAAACTCACTTTAAAAAAAGGATCCCTTATCATGCTATTACGTAACCTCGACCCACCAAGGCTGTGCAATGGAACAAGACTAACCGTGAAGTATCTATTGCCGAACGTAATAGAGGCCACGATCATCACGGGGAATGCCGCAGGTCAAGATGTATTCATTCCTCGCATTCCATTAATACTCAGTAATACAAATATGCCCTTCCATTACAAGCGATTGCAGTTTCCCATACGGCTTTCATTCGCTATGAGTATCAACAAGGCCCAGGGGCAATCGCTTTGTGTAGCAGGCATTAATTTGGAAAGGGCATGTTTTTCACACGGGCAATTATATGTAGCTTGCTCAAGGCACCCCAAATAATGTGTTTGTTTACGCCCCGTCCAGCTTTGGAATAAACGCTGGGATATAAATAAAATTGTCGGGAGAGCGCATTCGAACCTCGGCTGGCGAATCCAGGCACCAGAAACCATAACAGTCTCTTTTATACACCCGAAACAATTGCAGGTGTTTAGCTGAAGCAAATCAACATCCTTCTTGAGGTTGTTCTGCTGAACTATAACTATAATTATCCTGGGCAACGCCGGGTAGATCAGCTAGTTTTAAAATATTAGCAGAAGGCGAATTGATATTAGAAATGACAGGCCGAATTTCATTCCCTGCTTTAGGAGTCTTTGGCAATCCATGCGATCATGATATAGTAAGATTAGAGGGCAAGATCTTAAACCTTGATGCTTTCTTAATTGACAACTCTTTTAACCTACTTAAATATGGTAAAGGGTTTTTATCTAACTTTGTAAACGGGGCCTTTATAGCTTTTGAAATCATTATGATAATAATCCTCCTTATTCACAATAACTACGCTATTTCTTTTATCTGCTCTTGAGACGATGAACTCTTATCTAGCTTCAGTCTTAGCTGCTTATCTACCTCATATCTAAAGACATTTTTTTTACTCTTCATCTACAGATTTAATATTACTTTCAAGTTCAACAATCAAATTTTCCAATCTTTTTCTCTCCTTGAAATGGAATATTTCAACCCTTTTCTCAATAGGATTTCTTCCGCTGTGTCACGAGCATCATTGCCAAATAGTTTCAAAACCAGCATGTATTATAATTCAAGCTTCAGTAAACAGGCATCAGTGGAGCCCTAAAGAAACAGATAAAAAGGGCAAAAGCGGAAGTGAAAAGGGAGAAAATAGCAAAAGAGTTCACGATCTCGAGGAGGAGAGAGTTCGCGACCCGGATTCGAACCAGGAACCCCGACTATCATGGCCAACGCCTCTACGCAATAGCCCGTCTGCGATAGCCCAATTGGTAGAGGCATCGGCCATGATAGTCGAGGTTCATGGTTCGAATCCGGGTCGCAGAATTTTTCCTAATATTTTTCAATTGAAAAATCATTGTGAGGCTTTATTTTCCTCGTGTTGCTCTGGAATAATTTACTTACTCTGATGGATGACGGGCTTCACTCTGTAATTCGGTCCCCGCTTCTTGCTTGGCTTTTCATTTGCATTGGCTCGATGCAACCCCGGCCTCTCGTGTTATGCCATCAGATTGATTTTGGAGATTAATTCCAATCTGATGACATGACAATTATTATGACATGGTTTCAAAAGCTATAAAGGAGGTAAATTTAGGAAAAAAGTATTTTCAGTGTTTAATTAGAGAGTTTAAAAGAGTTGTCAATAATTGCCCTTTGTTAGTTATGAAAAATGTAGGTTTAAGATGTTAACATCTAATCCTACTATACCAAGATTGTATGGTCTGCCAAAGATTCATAAAGCAGGGAATGAAATTAGGCCTATCATTTCTAATATCAATTCGATTTCTGCTAATATTTCAAAATTGTTCGTGACAAATTTCAATAATTTAAACTTTTCGATGAAAAATTTTTCGATTAAAAATGGTTTGGAATTTACTGAAAGGGCTGAAAAAGTACGCCTAAATTTAGTGGAAATTTTAGTCTCATTTGACTTGGAGTCATTTCCTCGGCATTCCCGTTGCGCAAACCTTGGGGTTTTTGGAGGACATATTAAAATAAAACGATTTCAGTAAAGAACTTATTCAAGAATTGTTATGTTTGACAAAGGTTTGCACACAAATCAATGTTTTTTCCTTTCAAAACGAGTTTTATCAAATGAACTTCGGAACCACGATTAAGCGTAGTATAAGTCCCTTTATTGCGAATTTTCATGCGTCATTTTAAGAACGAATGCATGAAGACTTTTTCATACTTCCCAAGCACTTGGATTAGATATGTAGACGACGTAGTTACTATTTTGACACTTCCACTTCCAACGAAAAAGACTTTGACACTTTAAATAATCAATTTCCTAGCATTAAGTTTACAAGTCTTTAAAAGTCTTCGTTCACTTCAAACATTTAAAAGCCCTCCATTTGATAGATATCTTAATCCGGGGTTTAGCTGGTGTTTTGAGAGAATTTAATTTTATGGTAGCTATAGGAATCCAAATTTGCTTAAGCGCTTGGTGGGTAATCCAAAGGATAAGATCCCGAAGTCAAAAACGTCGGGAATTTACGAAGTCAGTTCTGGTTTTTGTGAGAAGGTTTATCCAGGTCAGATGTGGTGTAATATTGAAATTAGGGGAAGAGCACTTGGGCGATATTACGTATAGTAGAGTAGATAAAGATCAAGTGTTGCTAAGCATGTTCATGGCACAAACTATCCGGTTAAAAAAACGACATTAAATTAATGAGAAGCATTGGTGACCCTGAGTTTTTGGATGTTTTGAAAGAAATTATTTAGAGTAGCAGTGGCATACTTGGAGAGCTCTATCCATTGTGTGCCTTTAAAAATTTTTGTTCGAATTTTCATTAAGAATTTTTACTGTATTAACTCTAAGCGCTTTCATCTGTTTAATATTAAGATATTTTAAAATTTAAACAAAAACAAGCTACTCCGGGGTTATCACCTAGCTTATTTGGTAGCAAAGCAGATCCAAACATTTCATAACAATACATTTTGACTATATTCTGTGTGAATGTGTATATTTTGGAAGCAAAAGCTTATAATGCGATGATTGAACGTTCGTTTCCAAGAATTATTAATAATGAGCATAAACTGACCAAATATCATTACTGATGAGGTAATTTTTTCATCAATAATACCATCTGAGGTTTGGCGTGAAAAAATTATCTTAAGACCTTTCATTTATTAATCTTTAACGATTATACGCCAGTAGGAAAGATAGTTCCAGTCCGCGAACTGGGTACTGCTCCATCCAGCCCTAAGAACATGTAGATAGCGTAATGCTTCCTGTCCACGGTGGCGCAATTGGTTGGCATATCTGCAGGGTGAGCAGAAGGTTCCTGGTTCGATCCCAGGCTGTGGAATTTTCTTTCCTAATTTTCATCAGTGTCCTCTGCTAGTAGACGTATATATAATAAAAGATGAGCTAGTTACAATCCAATCAAAAGGCAAATTATTAGATACAAAGAAAACTACAATAAATATATAGGCTAGCAGAGAAAAACCGATTAAGTGTCATCATTGTCTTTTGTATGGTTATTCTTCCTATTGGACTATAAACGTGAAGACAAGGTTATGTACAGCACGAATGACCCCAGGTTGTTAAACTTTCTGCAATCCTACGCCATCACCAATAAAGCTTCTACTATTTTACTAACAGTGACGCAGGCCCCCTGGACGTAACACAATTGAGAGATGCGGCAAACTTCTATCTACATAGACCAATAGGAAGAATAACCGTACAAAAGATAATGATGACAGTTGATTGGTTTCTCTCAGCTAGCCTATAAATTTATTATAGTTTTCTTTGTAAATATTTATTTGCCTTTTGATTGGATTGTAACTAGCTCATTTTTTACTATATACACGTCTATGTAATTCTCTTAGTTCATCTGAACAGAAATCTCTGTCTTGATCATGTTTTAAATACGATAAAGGTCGCATGGCTGCCGAAATGCGCATTCGTAGGAATAAACTTTCGTTGTGGATTAGTAGTTTCCTTTCGTCCTTGTTAGTGTTTGTCCACAGTTTCTGGTTCCGATTCTCTCTGCAATCAGCGATAAGCTGCTAGCAACGTCGCCACCTTCTGTAAGCAGAGGAGGGAGATCAATTGTTCTGTTGTTCTTAAGGCGCTGACTGTCCTCCAAGGAGTTGTCCTGGATGGACAGACTGTTGATTTTGTCATTCCACTTTTGATTCCGTAGTTCCTTGATTTACTCCCTGACCTTGTGGGAAAATCTTTTCTTATTCGTCTTGAAATACTGAAACCTTCTATGCTGCCACAATCTTCTGAAGGTGGTTTTTCATAGATGAGATGCCTGATGGAGGGATAAAGTTCCGTATGGTCTGCCTACTTGCAATCAACTGGAGACGCACTGGCATCAAAGGGCAACTGGCATCAAAATTTTTTTGCTAAATCTATTCTTTATGAACTGCTGAACTTTGCAAAACATTTAATTTTTTATTTTTGTTTTTTTTTTATACAATAAAGGCATTTTTCGCCACGAAAATGAACGATCGCCGTCACCATCTTTAATCAGGATCTAATGTCAAAAGCGAAATTCGTTTGAAATCTTGTAAGAAAATCGTAAAATTCGAAATGCTTGCTAGGGATTCCCTTTGCATTTCAAATAGTGCAATGTAGCTTACCTTGCTTTATTGTTTTGTAGCGATGCCTGTCCATGATTATTTCCTGTTCTCGAATGGAGTAATCGGAAGGAAATCTGCCACTTTCCTTAAGCATATTTAATAAATTTCTCAGATACATTTTTATTTTAGCCAATTCATTATGAATAACAGCTCCTTTGGTAGTAGAAACAGGCAACAGAAGCAAACATTACTTTGGAATTCCTATTTCTTTTAACTTGTGGGTGTATGGGACACTTGGTATAGTGTAGCACTCAAAAGAAAGCACTGAAAAAATGAGGGCGAAAAGGAACCTTCATAATTAATTTATTTCATTTGGTCGCTACAATGCTTTTAGTCTAACAGACAGAGAAAAGATGGTCGAGACACCTCCTTATTTCTTCTGGTGTCCAGATGATTAAGTTAGAAGTTTGTACAGCATCTAGAAAATGACAATGAAGTAAGAAATAGATAATGGGATGAAGAATCTTGGTTATTTTGAAGAAATTATTAAAACTTGGTAATTTACCTTTGAAGAGATTAGTGGCAAATGAAACATTGTTGGACTCAAGAATGAGCTACGGCACAGACAATGTGAGAGCACCCTTTGTTGGGAGCATGTGTAATAAAAGCAGTGGAGCTTAGGTTTTTGTTAGATAGGAAGAAAACGGCAGCTTGATGGACGCTGGTTTTGGTGTAGGCCAAAAGTGATAAATTAAAGTCTCGCGAAAGCTTTAGGAAAAAATCGTTCGAATCATCTGGCCTTGAGCGATGTGAAGAAAACCCCTGTAGCACTTACGATGTCAGTGTTGGTGGACGAAAGCAGAAGCTTTGCGAGAAATCGGGACTAATGTTTGAAAGGTCGGCCGCAAAGAGGCACCTCACCGGCATTGTCAGGTCCTAGAAAACGAAGAAGCAATTAAAGCTTCGAGAAAGCGAAGGCAAATGAGTCTAACATTATGCATAAAATATCGAGATCATTAGATTTGGAGAAAAGCAATACTCACCTAAATCCGCTAGTGGGTGTTATTGATGGTTTTAACGTATGTGGTAGCTGCAGTACCAAATTACCCCCTCCTTTCCCCCTGTAGATTGGTTTTACTTACCTGCATCCTTCACGACCTGTAAAACAGACCTATAGAAAACGAAAAGAGAAAAATAACATTAATTGAAAACTGTGGGGTTAATTAGTATAAATAAGACTAAACACTGTTAAGAGGAGAAGAAACGTCACGTAAAACTGTACTTACCAGAGTAATTGATTGACTATTTCGAGGCATTGATCATGATAATCTATAAGAAGCGTTCAAAAAGAAAATAGCCATAGTGTGGAATGTGCAAACTGGTGACAGAATGATGACATCGTTGCGTGTGTAACAAAGAGTGGTTCCGACAAGAGCACAGAAGTTCACAACCCGCCGCTAGAGGGTGATTGTGGAAGTCACGTGACTATACAAAGTAAGCAGGAGCAAGCGATAATCATCCAACGGTCATTCGCGTTGTATAAACAGTGAATAAGTGAAATGGATGTG
>JAHWFO010089184.1:57457-67804 GCA_023313115.1 Rhysida immarginata
GGGTTATTTGGTACGTTTGGTATACAACGATGGAAAACAATTTGACTCAGTAAATGACTTAAAAGTTGCGATTGAAGCAAGATGGAATCAAATCTCACAGAAAATGTGCCAGAAACTAATTGATTCTATGCACAAGAGATGTGTAGTCGTAATAAAAATTAAGGGCAAAGGCATACGCTATTAAGATTTTTTTGTTAACATTTTTTATGTTGTTTTGTGACACGTAAAACAAGTCGGCCAAAGTTATGTCCATCATGATTTTGATATTTTTTTTTATAATAACTAAGATTTGTATTTTTTCATAATTATTGTAGAGGAAATGTTTATTTATTTATATTGTACCAAACTGATTAGTTTTTCAAAATTTAAGAAGTGTTAAAATAAAAAAAAGATGAAAAGTTCCATTCGGCCAAAGTTTTGTCCAACACTGTAGCAACCTGCATTCCAACTGCACCACAAGCAGAAACGGTTGGCCTTTGCCCAGTCAGTGATGTTCTGGACAGAAGATTGGAAGAGAGGGGAGAAAAAATTCAATTTAGATGGGCCAGACGGCTGGCAATATTACTGGCATGACATCAGGAGGTCAGAAGGAATGTATTTCATATGGCTACAGGGAGGAGAATCACTTATGATCTGGATTGGCTTTGGATGAAATGGTAGAGCCAATTTAGCTATTGTTCGTGGAAGAATGAAGAGCAAGGGTTTTTATGTACTCCCCTCCCCCCCAAAAAAAAAATCTAAGGGGTTCAAATCGGGTGACCTTGGAAGCCATGTAGTGGGAGCTGATCTTTCAATCCATCTTTGTGGAAACTTTCAATCAAGATAATCTCTTACGACATTGGCCTCTAGTGGCACGGGCATAATTATTGCACTTCAGATTATCAAGATCTGCTTGATATTCATCTTTTACCGTTTGGGGAGAAGATTGGAGGGACCAGATGGATTTTCCAGCAAGATAATGCCCCAGTTCACCGTGCAAACAGCACGTATGAGTGGTTTTTAGCAAATTGGGTGCAAATTATGGACTGGCCTGCCCTATCTCCAGATATCAATCTAGTGGAAAATGTACGGGGTGCTTTAGCCAGATCTGTTTACGCAGGTGGTAAACAGTATCGCAATACAGAAGAATTAAAGTATGCTGTGTAGAATGCCTGGGAAGAAATTAATTCAGATTATCTGCAAAACCTGGTCACAACTATGCCAAACCGAATTTTCAAAAATATTGAAAAAAGGGATGATTTATTGGGCATTAAGTGATGCTGGTCCTATATTTATGGGACAGTTTAATTTCTATTTTTATAAATTCTCATTATTTTTGTTGTTTGTTTTTCATTATTTTTTTTGGAAACAATTAAAAATAGTTGTGAGAATCTGATACAGTGACAATGTTTTAATTATTTTATTTTGTTTCTTGCAGACAAGGGAAAATATGGGTGGTCCTTTACTTATGTGATGCACCTTATATATTTGCCTCCTATACAAATCTGCAGTTTTATTCCGATCTTGATGAAATTGTGCACACTTGACCTTCAAAGCAAGAGAAAGAGCAGTCTCCCTGACATTTCTAAAAAAAATTTTTTCGACATTATTCGATAAAAATTGATATTCAGATGGCAGTGCAATCTTTTGGGAGCATTTTAAAACAATTTTTCGCGCATGGTTTTAGTTTCAATTTTGTGTCACCATCTATTGGGAACATTTTAAAAGTAGTAATTTCGATTCTGAAACATGATTTTTTACTATTATTAAGTACCGAAAGGTGCTTTATGCTGTCAGTGTTGGGGGAAGTGTCTGTCTGTATGTCCGTCCGTAACTCTAACTCCTCCAAGGCTATGAAACATTTTCAAAAATTGTTATCGTCAGTCAATGAATATGGTTCATGACACGAACCAATCGCAAATATTATCTAAATCGGTTCAATAGCACGTGTACAAATTGTATCATCACGACCCCACCTAGCAATTTTCAATGTTAAGATACAGGGTGTTTCTAAATTATCTCCCGTATTATAAATGTTTATTACTCAAAAACTATTACAGATTTTACGTGATTTTTTATATTTCAGAAAAAGTTTCTTAGCATGCCTTAATAATTATCAATGTGCACCCCATTAATGGCGTGAAGGATTTCAAAGTGAAACTCAATTTCCTCCCATGTTCGGGCTAGCATTTCGTGGGTAATATCAGCGATTGTTTCAATTATTCTGTTCTTGAGAGTTTCACTGTCATCAATGATGGTTTTGTACACTCTGTCTTTCGCATATAGATGTATCCCCAGAAGAAACAATCCAGAGGGTTTGCATCAGGTGAGCAAGGGGGCCAAGGGATTGGCCCATCCCTTCCAATCCATCATCCTGGAAAGTTCGTATCTAGGCACTGCCTAACTTGCAGGCCCCAGTGAAGAGGTGCTCCATCTTGTTAGTAGACTATATTGGGCTGCAGTTCTTCCACCTGTGGAATCAAGTAATTCTCCAGCATATCTAGATAGATTGCAGCAGTAATGGTGTCTTCAGCGAAAAAGAAAGGACCAATTACTTGATTATGTAGTAAACCACACAAAAATGGTAGCTCGAACATGGGAGGAAATTGAGTTTTCACATCCTTCACGCCATTAATGGGGTGCACATTGATATTCATTAAGGCATGCTAAGAAACTTTATTTTCTTTGTGTATAAAAAATTCACGTTAAAATCTGTAATAATTATTGAGTAATAAACATGTATAAATAATACGGCGGTTAATTTAGAGAAAAACCCGTATATCAAACAAATCGTAAAGACGAGATAAAGCAGATATTAAGTACTATTTTTTCCAGTGGATAAATACTGTCACGAACACACGAATTGGAGGAGCGTGAGTGATCAAGGAAATGTGTACAAGGAGCATACATTTATTAAGTTTTTAATAACCATTAATTTGTAAAAGTTTTACAAACATTATTTTAATTTAAAATGATATAAAATTAAAGCTGAAATCTGCACTTAAGGTGCAGGCAAACTATTTATTATTATTATTATGGAGCATTCCCCTAACACGAGGAAAAATCAGACAAAATGATTAAAGGGAGGGTTTACCTTATCACAGTAAAACAGTTTTGAAAATACTATCTCAATTGTAATTGACTTCACAGCAATAATTAAGGCTCTATGCCTTTAAACTAGAAATATTTACCAGCCCAAACTTCTGGTTTAATATTAATACCAAAAATAAATATTAAGGAACGGAATAATAGAGCATTAAATCGAAGTTCTGTATAAAGATTTCTATGCCTCTTGATGCTGACTGCTTTGTACTTCACGGCTACGCTTGGTGTTGAACTTCCTGGCCCGCTCAGCGAGGGAAGCTAAGGAATAAATTGAAGTAGTTATTAGCGGAGAATATCGAGAACGCCAGTACAAAGCTTAACCATAATAAGTTAACCTATTTTGTCTAATCAGACGATTAACCAAACAGCAAATGAAACCACCACCCTTAAACTCGTCACAACGCTATCCCAGCCCATTTTATATATTACTGAAAATAATAGAAATGCAATAAAAAAATGTGGTGGATAAGCGCAACACCTTAGGGATTACAATCTTAATAAAGGGTGTAGAGCGGGGAGCTACTTAAAGGGGCGCACATGATATATCTGTGCTGCTCACTGTGGCTTGATACAGTTTAATATCTCTTTCGTTGTAATGTTATGGAATTACGGCTTACCTCGAGATTGGTGCGAAAGTGCCAAGCTCTCCCTCATGTAGGCTTGAACGGTCCAGGGAAATATCCCGGCGACTATGTCGCTTGGAGAATAGTGCGCTAATTCCTCCAGCTAAAATACGATGTTCCAGGCGGAGATTTGGAGTTCTGCTATTACCACGAGTGACGAAATTATCTTCGATGGAAAAAAGCAGTGATCGTTTCCGTGTCCAAAAATTCGAGGTGGCTTGGTGCGGAATGATGCCTTCTGCTCGGTAGGAGCTTCTTCCTTTCGAATGTTACGTAGACTGTCATTGGAAACGGTTGAAACAGTTGCGAGTAATGCTGTCCTCTGCACCATCGGAGCTGAATACGAGAGACGTCGCTGGATGTTTTCTGAACATACGTACATGGAAGAGCGGGGCAAATCACACGTCGTACTGTCCTCTGCAATTTGGACTGAAGCTGGAGCTAAAAATATGATACATTAATAGCATTATAAAATAACGCAGGCTACACGTTTAACTCACGGTTCGAGTTCACGCTGCACCGACGCTCAGTCTCTAACGCGTTTAATGTCTTCAACACAGGCGTCGAGTCCATAGCAGACATAGAGCCTTCTTTTTCGAGAGCTTAAAATCTGGCGACTTTCCATCTTCAGTCTCAGAAGCCGAATCCCCTATTTGAAACTCCCGCTCGTCCGCCTTTCTTACGTGCAATTGCTTGTGCCATTTTTTCGGCTTCCTTCCGCAATCAAGGAGCATATCAAAACAGTTGTCTCTTGATTGCGTGGGCTGACATCTGTTGTCAGTAGATGGCGATAGCCGAACTCCAGCATTATTTCTCAGCTTGCGTCATCTGCTAGAGAGATAGCTCAGCATTTCAATGGTAGTGACCTTGAAGCAGCGCTTCTAACGGATGGGTGGAATCTGCCGGCTGTTTAACCTGCATTTCTATGGTGCATGGTATGACTTTTTTCTAGATTTTTAATTATTTCTCGGTCTGTAATTAACAGAAACCACCAAGATTACATAGAATCTCTAAATGAATGACATGTAATCTATCAGCATCAAGGAAAAAAATTTTTCTACGGAGGAAAAATAGATATTCGCCTAATTAAATGCACTGGAGTAACTAACTTGGCAATCAGCTGACTGGCTGTTAAGTTTATAGCATACAATTTAGACTTTGCAAATGTATTAATATATTTTCCGCAATATAGTAATTTCACTTCAAAGTAATCTAATTTCAACAACAGAATTAATTTGAATTACTTTAACTTGTTTTTATTGAAAAAGTGATAAGCAAAATAAGTGAAAAAAGCCATTAGAATGCAACTTTTAATTATATTATGTACACTTACAGATATACATTTAGATACACTGTATATTTCAATGATAAAATTACATTGAAGTAAATGATGTTTGTTGACAAAAATTAAGAAACTTCAGACTTCAACAAAATAATATAACAAAAAACAAAATTCATAGAAAACCGACAGTTGATTATTAATTAATTTACATTTCATTTTAAACTCCATGGGAAACTAATAACTATTTATTTTAAATTCTTAAAGGCCAAGAATAAAAATTTTCATGATAAATTTTTTTTTACAATTTCCAAGCCGAATAAATTTTATTTTGAATTAAAAGTCATTTTAATAATTTTAAGTTTTGATTATTTAAAATATAACATTATTTAGCTGAGCATGGAGAAATTTCTTCTAACAGGGCAATGATGCTGAAAATATCCTTAAGTGCCAATCTCCACTTGCAAAAAAAAAAAAAAAAAAAAATGGTAGACAAGGCAAATGGGCACAAGTTAGTCTTGGACATTTCTTAGCATTCTTCAAGCATCTACATTTTTTTTACAACTAGGTGAATGGTGCTTAAGGTTTTTTTTCAACATCTTTGCTATGTTACAAGATATTTCTTATGCTCAACTAAGCAGCGTTTTATTTTTCAGGCTCAAAATATAAAGTTATTCAATTCATCGTGGTTGATACAATTCTGCAGGTTGATACAAATAATAGCGATTGTTAATAGGAACTTGAAATAAATATTTAAAAAATCTAGTTGATTAAGGAGTATTAAACCAGCATACAAGATAAAAGTAAAAAAAATAAAATATAATAAACTAAATTATTTCTGCATCAGACTAATAAAAAGTGTTTTGCAGATTTTATTAATCCACCTGGTAAACATTAAAGTTTTTAATTTTCATTAAGAACTTTGCTTAATTAATCGAAGAAAGTGGCTTTATTTCAATTTTGAAAATAAGTATAATGTAAGTTTAAAATTCTTTTATTTTCATGGTACACCGATAACAATCCTGAACACAGTTTCTTGAATAATGTGAGGGTTAAAAGATAACTCTTCATTTTTCATTTAATGTAATGAACATAAGAAACTGACAATTTTTTTAGTTACACAATTAAACAAACATCACAAGTAAAAGTTTTCATTTTCTTTATAAACATGCAAAAATTCTGAATATGCTTTCATAAAAGATATGTTAAATCAAAAATTAACTTTTTATTCAATAATATCTAAGAAACGGGTCAGTTTGAAAGTTTTAATAGATAAAAATATCTTAAATGTTTTTATTTTCATTGTATACATGAAACAAATTCATATACAGACTTAAAATTAACTTTTTTATTTATTGGAATTAAATGAAGAACGAAAAATAAATTTAATAATGAAATATATTCGAAAAGTGCCTATTTCCCAATGCTATTCCTATGCTAAGCGAACCCAGGATTCCAATAAGTAAGTTTCTCAAGTGCATTTAATTAGGCGAATATCTATTTTTCCTCTGTAGAAAAAATTTTTTTCTTGACGTCGATAGATTACATGTCATTCATTTCAAGCTGCCTTGTGATTTTGGTGGTTTCCGTTAATTACAGATTGAGAAATAATTAAAAATCTAGAAAAAGTCGTACCATGCTCCAAGAAATGCAGGTTAAACAGCTGGCAGATTCCACCCATGCGTCGGAGGGCGCCACTGTCTACTCACTACCATCGTTTAGCATGTGAAACAGCGAAGCTGTTATTCATTCTATGTTATTCTATGCCATGACTGTCGCAATCCTTTGTGACATGCTCGCTCCCCGATCGCCTTTGCCAAGACTATAGGGTGCCTTGCTGTGCTCTTGTTTATTAGTTACCTCTTCTTTAGTGAAGTATCTGGATAATGCTTTGGCTGTAACGTTTTTTTTCCGATCTGATGTACTTCAGTTCTATCCTGAACTCCAACAGATATTGAACAACTGAGGCTTGGAGATGGGTAAGGTTAGGCTGTGTCAGCATTCTGGTGGCCAATTGATTATCAGAATAAATGAAAGCTGGCACTTGTTGAAGATAATGTATCCAATGCCGCGCTATGTGAGCTATGGTTAGCAATTCCTTCGAGTATATCAACAGCCCCCATTCTTCTGGTCTGAAGCGACGCGACTCGAAGGCTATCGGCATAAGTTTTTCGCCATGCTGCTGTAACCTCTTATGAGGCAAGTTACAGCCCCTGTAATCTCTTATGAGGCATTGCACATTATATGTAAGATTTTCCTTTCATCAAATATTTTTAATATTGGCAGGTTCATAAAGCATTTTTAAAGTTTAAAACGCTTTTTGTTGAAGCTTGCCTCACTTGAACCGGTCGAACAGGCTAGTCTTTCTTGAGCAGGTCGAATAAAGGATTGCTATTTCCGCATAACGTTTGATAAATGTGCAGTAATTTTGAACCGTTCCGAGGAACCCTCAGAGCTGTTTGACACATGTGGGCGTTGGCCAATGTTTGATGGCGTCAGTCAGCCGCTGCTCACATGCTTTGTTTACCGTGAACGCCCATTTATTTTTTTTAAAGAAGAATCTATGCTGTTGTAACCTTTTAGCACCTTTTGGGATCGAAGTATACGATCATTTCTTTATTTAGTAACCCCCATAAGCCTCATTCTTCGCTTTTGTTAACGTAGAGGCTGCTCCTTTTTGCAGGGCATAACTTTGAATTCGTATGATCCTACGGGGGCCTTGAAGGATGTAAACTTCGTGTGTGCTGGCCTCACTCTAATTTGGTGATAGGCTTGAAGGACGCCAAGCTTATAAAATACCCCCCCCCCCTTGAGTTTATCAAAGAGGGCATCGATTCGAAGTATTGCGTAATCATTATCATAGATCATTTTATTCAGTTTCCTACAGTCAATGCACATACGAAGCCCGCCATTGTTTTTTGTAACAAACAAAATGGGGAAAAGAGAAGGAAGAGGTGGACGGCTTAATAAGATGCTTACTAAGCAGGTCTGTCTATGATTTTTTTCTCCAACTCCTCTTCTTCATCTCTGGATAGAGGATAAAGAGGCGATTTAAATAGTCTGAAGTTCTGTTCGAGCAGTATCTTATGCTAGCAGGCGTGGTCATAGCAGGCGGTAAGCCCTTTGGTAATTCCTCCCAAAAGAGGTCTTTGAATACGTCGAGTAACTTCTGAAAAGAATAATGGCAATTATCGTCTTTTTTAACTTCCTCACTCTCCTCATTTAATTTTCCTCTAATAGCAAATACTGGTACCTCGGGCTACCGTAACAGAATGTGGCAGAGATCAGTCGCAGAAATCGAGGCCATAGACTGCTCTTTCCAACGGCAACCATACTTTTTCCCTACTTTGTTTACTGCGCAATGCTTTGAGTTCCAGTCAAAGTAGATCTGATTATTTTGGATCCAATGTATTCCTAAGATCGCATCAAAGTTACCAAGTGATGTCAGGTTGAAACCAATCTTATCATGGTATTTTCCAATTTTGAGCGGTACCAATAACGCCGACTTGTTAATGGGAGATACACGTCCATCAGCTAGCACTGTGGATTTATTTTGTTCGGTTATGTTGCTTATTTTCAGGTTGAGCCGTTTGGCTAAGGAATGGTTAATATAATTTTCGTTTGCCCCGGTGTCTACCAGTGCTTTACAAGGATTACCTTTAATGGCCATCTGTGTTATACATGATCCTGGTTGTAATTGGGGAGCCGCGACTCCTGCGCTCCTCTCAGGAGTTTTCTTCTTTTTATTATTGCAAAAAGGGGCGGTGTGACCAGGTTGCTTACAGGTGTAACACCTTATCACTTGTTGTTGTCTGCATGGCTGAACGCGACTCTGTACTCCTTGAATTGCATCAATTTGCATGGGTTCTTCCCCCGCATATTAGGGTAATTCATGGGCGCGATACCAACGCTCGACATACTCAATGGCTTCCCCTAACGAAAGCTGCTTTTTCATTCGGCTGCGCTGCTCTATTACAGGGTATGGCCTGTGTGACGTACCAGGTGTGCTGGTAGTCACGTGAGTCCGGCGGAGGGGGGGGGTGTCATTTAGAATTCTTACCTGTGGATCGATTTGGGTAGAAAATAGTTTGGAGGTCGTAAATGGAGTGTTTTGAGGGATTGAAATGTTTGTAAAATGTAATTTTAATTTTGCATATTTAATTGTTGTTTATGTGTATCGGTATTGTTGTGGCTGATATTGTTGTTTCATTGACAAGAGAATGGTGATTGTTGAGGGTGTGTACATTATTGGCGGCTGTAAGCGTTGATATGTTTTCTGAGAAGACTAACGCAGCTTCCGATAAAGCATTGTTGAGAGAATTTCGGAGAATAAGAGCTTATGTGTGAATGTTGTTTTGTTGCGCGTGTGCTTGTTTTTTTTAAGTTCTGTTTTTTTGTTTACATTATTATTATGTTTTGATTCCAACGCTGATTGTCTGACGAGATGGATAATTTGATGATAATTCGAACTAAATAACTGGGAATGTTTACAATTTACTGAAACGATACGATAAGTGTTTGAACTATGATGTTTTCTCAGAATAAGGAAATTATTTTGTTTAATTGATCTTTTAAAATGTTTTTTTAAGATAATGAGTTATATAGGATCGTCGCGAGAATGACGGAAGCAAGCAGAATTTGAGTGTGATGGAGCGACGCCGATAACAGGGGCAAATGAACGGAACGTTGTTGACTTCGGCCGATGTGTGTTCTCGGAAGTATGTAAATTTGGCTTAGCGTATAATATCTGAGCAGCGGAACCCCCCCCGGTGAGTGACACCATACCAATTTGACTAGCGGCAGATCTACTAAGAGGGAAAATCAGAATGTTGGATGCGGCACCTCCCACCGCATTTCACGAGACTGAACAGTAAAACTATTACCCTGCGACGTTTCTGTTGTGCTATGAAAGTTGGAGAACTCTTGGAAAAGTAATTAACTCACCATTAAGAGTGATCTGATCTCTGCTCTCCGTTGCTACAGTACGAAAAGCGAGCTAAAAAATGCAGAAAGCCTGTTAACTAAATTAGATAAACGATGTTAACGGACGTACTTCTGGAAATCTGAGGCGAACGCCATTGCAGCTCAAGTGAAGAAGCGGAGCGGTACCCTCGCGCCCAGTCGTCGCACCGTGGGATGTTAAGCACGAGTAGCGACGCAAAACTGACGCGCGTTTGGGGTTCACCAGTGCCGGTCGCACGTTTGGTTGCTCCGTCCAACTAAGAAGGGTTTCCGTGCCTCTCCCTTAGTTGGCTAATAAAAGGGGTGCTCTGCGCTAAAAAGAAGCGTAGTGTTCGTTTTGTTTGAATACTTAATTCAGGGGACGTGAGCAAGCGGAACCAAACGCGACGCCACTGTGTG